>VCRD01000242.1:281164-309719 GCA_006783055.1 Trinorchestia longiramus
CCATTCTTGCTGCAGCAATTGAACACACAAGAATCGAACACACAAGAATCGAACGCGCTGAATACTCAAAAAATACTGAATGACAAATACTGAAAAATATTCTGCTTCGGTAAGAAGAGCGAGGGTAGCGAATAAGTTAAATTCTTACCATTGTGGTACATTATGAAACTGAACAGTTTACACATTATATAATACGGCAAGCTTGAAGAACAGAACTTATTCCTTCCTCAAATCCAAATAAAAATCGTTGTAGCACACGAGTGTGAAAGGCGGTATACGCAGTGTCAAAGAGGCATCACAGTTGTCACAAACGTGTTTTAGTCGAACACGAAACTTGAGTCCAATGATGTGTTGTATAAATGTTTGAGATCGAGTGCAATAGCTCCTTAATGGATGAAATTGTCACTTAAAGTTTATTTGAGCCTAATATTAAGCAAATATTAAAGTGAGAAGGCGACGAATCTAATTAATCGAATGCAAACATCACACAGCGTCAGTATTATCTAGTTTTCCGTCGTGAAGTAACTGAGTGTAGGTTTAGTTACGCTGGTCAATTGAAGTGCACTTTTATTAAGTTAATGACGTTATGATTTTATGATTTCAGGGCTGCAAGTTTCCTTACGTCGCATGACTTTCTTAATGTGTCACAGCAACAGAAGTCCATTTGTTTCTCACCAACGAGAGTAACGCAAAGACTTCAAAGGACACATTTATCCGGTCAAGAAATCCTTCATTAGTAAGGCGCTCGTCTATAGCAGTACACACAACTGCAACAACAGCATCACACCTGCAGTACTGAACACAACATGGCTCGGAATGCAGTAAAAGTTATTCCACATTTAGTTAACACAAGATAGAGCCTCCTCGAGAATTATCGTAAAGTAAAACATAGAACTTTTTTCTTCTAACTAGGAATGCATGACTACTGAATTAACAGTATGATTATTAGAATGTGCGTGATCGAGAAACCAAGCTTCAATCGATTATAAATAACTATAAACCAGTGTATCAAACAATGCAATTAGTGCCTTACCATCAGACTGAATAACTACAAGATAAAACCTAAAAAAATAACAGTAGTTCATAATCTACTAAACCGCAATTCTCATGAGCGGTGTCTTAGACCACCTCAGACAGAACGCATGATACCAGGCAGTACGATACTATCTTTTCTCCTTTGTGAGGCGCATACAAATAAGGCACCTGTTCGCCGCACACAAGCCCTGCCACAGCTAGTTTTACTTTCACCAACCGCCCTTACAGGTGCAAGCGACGGCCAGGTTCTCCCTGGACGACTGGAGTATCACTGGAGACTTGTGTTTCTACCAGACCAGCAATGTATCATAGCTACGGCATTTTTTCAACAGCCGAGGAAATTTTTAAAGCTGGACACACTGAGTGCCGAATATTCGTGGAACTTTTTGTTACTTGGCTCTGCATAGAATTTTTCCCATGCTAGCTGTTCTAAACTTCCTCCGCAGTTGTGGTTTCCGCAATATTTTATCTGATGTTGGAATAAGAAGCACAGCCACAACTGATGTCAATGTTTGTTCTTCATTGGAAACAAGTCTTACCACACCATGATACTTTTATGCTATAATAATTTCATTACATAGCCTGCGTTTAATAAACTTTGTTCAATTTTAGTTGCTAGTAATGTTTGGTTAGTTCAAGTGGTTATTGTTATCGCAGGACCACACATCGTTCATACCGCATATTAATATACCATTCATAATATAAGATAACGCACTTGCACAAAATTCGATCATGAGCAACTACCAAACTCAAACAAGGCATTCGAAGGCGCACAACCACAACATCTTGCGGTAAATGAGGGTAAAATAATGACACAAGATGCTCGCCATGCTCTCACTGTAGTGGACAGCAACACACACACACACGTAATAATGGCACAAGATGCTCGCCATGCTCTCACTGTAGTGGACAGCAACACACACACAGGTTGTAGAAGGGCAGGAAGAACAGGTTCACGAGGGCGGGGCAGCGGATGTATCGCACCAGGACGGAAGACTTGTACGCAAACCTGAGACGCCTTGGGCGACACTACAAGAAAATACTTATCGAAATCAACCAATATAAAGAACAGACTGAGAAAAAAGAATAGAAATAAAAATTAAAAATAAGAGTCATGTCGTGCAATTATCATGCAAAACTGGAACTAATTTACAATAGGAATAAGAGAAAATAATGGATAAATTGCAACAAAATTTTTGTTCAGAATATGTAAGTACTTGACGACGAAGTTAATACAGCAACATTTAAATAAGTTATTAATCATACTGCAAAGCAATGATTGATGCTAACACTCGAATACATAAGAAAATCTGAGTGAATTTTTTTTACCGCACCCCACGGTAGATCAGGACGGTGAGGTACGTAGAGGTGTAGGCGCTGAAATTCTACTGAAAATCCAACTGAAATAAACCAGTTTTTCTCAGCACTGAAATGCGTTGCCTAGAACCAGCCAGCGTTTCACGTTCTTCATACCTACACTTACAACACGTCAACGAGAATGCGGCGCAGGCATGAACGATCATGCGAAGTTTAGTGTTAATTCTGCGTAATCAATGACATTCATCATCGTGTGGGTTGTGCGACATTGAAACTGGATATCATTGCAAAATCTGAGCGATGGTAACTTATTGAAAAATTACAAGCGCATGTTCAATGAGGTAAATTTGTAGCGAGGTGCGTACTTTATTTAGTGTATAGCATTTACGGCATGCATGAACAATGCTTTCTTTGGATGATGGTACCTATTCATGGAGCACGGACAAGCACTTATATTTTAATGATTCATCATCAGTTTCTGCACAGAAGTCACCCTAAACCAAAAGCCCTGTAGTCAACAATTTGATCAAGAATCAAGAATAAAAGTCGACTAAATAATGAACAACGTGAAGTTGCTTCTCGCAGTGTCACATAATTCACTAAAACGAGCTGGCACTGATGGGCGCTGGAACAACAGAAATTCACGCTACAGTTTCATGAAGTTCCCTTGAGGTGCTGCAGTACAAATAACACGAACTAGGATATGTGGTACGGGCTTAAAAATAAAGAAAAATTAAACATAATTCAAATTAAAAGCAAATAAATTTGCAATACATAGGGCCTGCCAAAAAATTGCTAACATGGGACAGTACCAACATCGTAAATCATGTGATGCATACAAATATTTACCCTCACAAAGAACAAAGGAAGCAAAAATGAAGCGCGTTGATAACAAAGAGCGACAAGCTGTCGAGTAATACAGGTAACCGAGTGCAAAACTAGGCATAACCTCATGACAGCATTTTCTAAGCTACAAATCAGTAGAGCAAAACTATCAACATTTCTACAATAGTGACTTTTTGTTTTATATAGTTTTTGAGGAAAACTACAATCAAATTGGCAGAGTCTTGTTATCGCCAGGGCCAGATGAAAATATACACAGTTCCAGGGAGGGGAAAAGAGTTAATTCTCACCTAGAGAACTTCGTGCATTACATTTATGACTGAGAAAAGCTCGTACTAAGTTCGTAGACGCGTACAGTTCTGTAGAACTTCTATTGCAAGACAAACTGAAATGAGAGAACTGGAAAGCCTTTGCCTTCGAACTCTCACAAACTGTTGCCATTTTAGAGCTAAACGGAATATTCGAGTTCTACCTTCCCGCTAACACTAGAGAGAATACCAATGAATGAAGTCCTACGCAGGTAACCGGAAGCAAAAATGATCTTAGAAGGAATTATGGAAGTCTTGTGGCAAGAGTTTTTGCTCGCTGAAAAAATGCATCGGTGTCATGTGCATGACATCAGAAGCCTTTTGCTAGACAAAAATGGATACCATAAATTTAAATAAGTTTTAAGACAAATAACATAGGTCATACAAATTTAGGTGAATTTGGAATACAAATAAATAGAATTTATGGGAACAAAATTTTAAGAAAGAAAGGAGTAAGTATCTGAATTTGCGCCAAATGGATTCAATACGTGGTGTGAACAAGCGAGTTCAGCAATCGACGCTATGTCGCGCCACATTCGCTTTCTTTAGAAACAGCTACATACACTACAGTCTTCAAGATCTACAACAATTTCAGCTCCTACAAAAAAACGCATACTCTATATTTTGTGTCAGAAAATATGTTGCACATTCAAGTGTAGGTAACTGAATAATGAAACAATTTCTAGTCTTAATCACAATTATAATCCTTTACACACTGCATGGTTCGGATTCTGACGCAAGACAGCATGTGAGGAGTGGCTCATTTAACCCTAGTGTGTTTGATGACAGCAACACTCAGTACAGCTACCCACCACTACAGCAGGCAAAGTTAACTTGAGGTGCTGTGAAGGTGAGAGCTACCGTTACTAGACCAACGAGTACAACTTAGTGTTTACGTCGCAAGATTCCTGAGACGATAGAATAGGAAGTCGATTCTAAGTTTCGTCTATACTATATTCCACTAGTCACCAATCTCCATTGTACATAAGTGGCAAGTGAAAAACAATAAAGAAGCCAACTTCAGACACGAACTTAACAAGCAAACTTATATTCGCTGTCCAAGTTCAAGACTTGAAACACCAAAAATTCAGGAATTTGATAAAAACTTCTCATGAAAATAGATTGACTAGAATAGCTTGAAAACGTGCAAGTCGTGTAAGAAGTTGCAATTCAAGAAAAGCCAACCCACAGCTCTCCCACGCCACAATAGCTGCTTCTAGAATTTGTTCTCATAACTGGAAACGCATGACCTTAATTTGTTAGCTAGTATTTATCCATGTCTGAGACAGCGACTTGACCAGTAAACGAAACGCAAGCTATAAATTACATCATTTCGCACAAACGCATGAACCTAACATTAATTACGTACTTTATAAAAGTAAACATAAATTCCCAGTGTAGAAATTGAACAGCGTTAAGTTTCAACGAATCTCTGTTTTGATAACTTTCACAATAAGATATAGGAGAAACGACGCGGAGTTTAGCAAAGTCAATAGGAAATATTTCTCATGTCAATAGGGAATATTCAGAGAGGAACCACAGTGGCGTGGGGAGCGACACAGACACCGTGCCTGACTTTCCGGTGCTTTTGTACTGACGGCGCCAAAAATATAGTCTCCGTATTACTGCTTAGTGACAGAACACCTCACAGGAACTCGCAAGTATGCTGGAGCACATTTCAAATAGAAGAGAAGTTTAATATATTGAATGCTGCAAATTAACAAACGTAACTATTGTAGATAAGAAGTTATAAAACTAAAACGTAAAATAACCGGATTTCAAATAAAAAATAGCAAGTGGTAATGAAAACAAATAAAGAGAATATGTTTAACATTTAAAGTTTGCATCATTTTCAAACACGAGATTCACGATTATAACAGGCAATGATACTACATTCTTCTGGTAAAAAATACCTGATTATTAGAATGATCGGAACTGATGAGTCGTTCATGTCGACATCTGCACTCGAGATATTTTTCACGAACACTACCTCACTAGTTTCCTGATCACTGATTTCACTGATTTGAACCTCAACCCTTCCAAAACACACGGGCAAAGCTGGAGTGTTGTTAAGGCAAAAAAAGAACGGAGATTCAATAGCACTTGCGCAAGTGACCTAGTCAATAATACTTGCGCTTACATATCACATAATTTTAAATATAATAGCTGTGATATTTCGCCACCGACGTACTATGCAAGGAGAAAAATAAACAGAAATTACCGAAGGGAACACATGGAAAGGTCGAGAAATTGGCAAAAATGTAAGAAAGTAAGGAGTATACATAAATTCAGATTTGAAAGTAACAATGTACTCGTCATATTACATCTAACAGCAGAATCACCGCTATGAGCTACACACCGTGGCTCGTGAGCATCCAATTGCGTCAAATTGCGCAACTTTGATATAATTTTGTTCTTCATGACGTGTCGCACGAGAGATTTAGGAAACAACACACTGATGGAGCCCTGTATGAATAAGAACAGTTTCAGGAACTCGGCTACACAAAGCTGCACAACAAACACCTCATCTTGCACACCAGGTAACCGCACTAGCTCGACCTGCCGTGCCAGACCTGTCTCCTAAGACGACCTCCCACGCTCGTGTCAAATGCCTGCCACTTTTTGACAACATTCACGCCTGGGCACAGTCACACGCGCTCATTCCAGTGAACGGTCTAGAAGAAAAAGAACAAATTCTGGCTAAAATCTGTTTCCAGGAACTTCTAACTATTTTAGTGAGCGGGCTAAGGAACTTTTTGAGAAAGAATACCAGCTACAACTATTTTTAACTCCATTTCGTTTCACAGGCGAAACAACTTGTTATATCAAGAATTTCAGTTTAAACTGCTTTTAGGACCTTGAAACTTTTCTTTGTTCAGCACGCTGAAAAAGTTTTCCTAGAAACAATTCCAGATATAACTGTTGTCAGGAACTTAAAACTGGATGTGGTTCAGAAGATTTAAAAATTTTTTGTTTAAATCGAAATTGCAACTAAATAGTTTTTGGAAACTTCAAACTCCATTGCATTTAGCAGGTTAAGCAAGTTTTTATTTAACTGAGGCAGAGCACACGTAGGTAGGAGGAGGGAGTGATCACGTTGGTAGCTTCACTTCAAGGTATCGAGTAGGACGAGCTTACAGTCCACAATTCAATCCTAATTATTTATTACATGCATAATTTTTGCATCTACTTGTTAGATGGTCCAAATGAAAGTAAAATTTGGCCTACTAATCAACCTCAGATTAATTCAAGAAATTAAGAAAACAATTCAATGAAACCATAATGAAATCAGAGAAGTGATTTAGAGCAGTGTTTTTGAAAGCACAATTTCAGCCAGTATTGCAAAATTGTTCATCCGTTATGTAAAACAACGAACCATCAGATTTCTTGCTAATGTCACACTAACATTGAATTGATCCGTAACTTTCGTTCACTATTTTCTATTGCACTGAACTCCAAGTAGTGTACGAGCACGAGTTACAAGGCAAGTTTAGTCGTACGAGCTTCGGTCGATTGTCAAGTGGAAATTGTGAAGAAAAGTGACGTCAGGAAGCCACTCCTCACCTTGAGCCCTCCGAGTTACGACATTTAAACAAGAACGCTTTCCAAAGACAAGCTTTAGCCTTGAACAGCTCAAACAACGTGAGGGGGAATAAAATCCTACCAGTACACTTTGATATTCGTCAAATGTAATAGCAGGATTCACATTAGTTCATAGAAATTGAGGTGAGTAAAATTTTGGCATGCAGGTTTTCATTACAAAAGTGCACGATATGAAGATATTTTCTGAGCGCATTAATTTAATATTTTCAATGTCTATAAATACTTTACGATACAAAAACGGCATCACAAAGACAGGGTGCACGACAAAGGAATTATGTAAAAACTTGAGGATAATGTATGAAGAATATTTTTTCACTTAATCTAAGAGTTTAATTGATGTGATTACAATGAAACTTGTAATAAATTCACTTCAGGAGTATCACAATGAGTTCAATTTTCATTCAAAAATGAAAAACTTCAACCTCTCTAAAAAACAAAAAGGTGTAGCAAGAAGAAAAAAGATAATATAATAGAGACAAAGCTGTTAGTGTAAGACGTCACGTACAGGCTACTCCGGCCTCCACTACAGACAGAGAAGAGAAAAATTAAAAACAAAGTATACTTATCAAAAACAAACCCATGACAGCTCCTTGCAGGACGTGTTACTAATTTTGTAATCGTTTAAGCTTACTATGAATAGCGCTAATTACTTGTACACTGACGAGGAAAGACACCAGCGGCAGACAGCGTGAAATCTTTATGTAATGTGGATGGACAAACACTTTTTGCACGCTTACGTTGCGTTGAATCACTAGAATAGAGAAAATATTTTGATTTTAGGTATTCCATCCTTCAAGTTTCTGAAAAGAAAAGTTGATTTAAACTATTTTTAACCATTTCGAGAAACGTGCGTGAATTTCACTTGAGTAAAAAATGTAGGGGTATTACGTATCGGTCTTGGTAAAGACCACAGTCTATGTTCTGGCACCAGCATAGCTCAGATGCGTAAGCTATTTGATGTCTTAGTCAAATACATGCAGCCGTTCACGGGAGCGAACTAAAGCAAGCACTCCACAGTTCACACCAACAAAATCCCGATGAAGAGACACACGAATAATAGCACCTGGATAATACTTTAGTGGGAGCATGACTTCCGTGCCAGCTAACGAACACACATGCTAACATGTAAAAAAAAAGCCCTACAAATTTGAAAAACGCGGACCAAAATAACTACGAATAATAATTCAACTTCCCTCAATGTGTTTTCCAAACTTCGAGAGATTGCTTCATGGACAATAATAAATACCTAAAATCAAGATAATATACACAGCTTACTTGGACTTCAAACTAAGTCTAATAATACTCATTTGTACATATACATACTAATACACAGAACATGTATACGATATATATATAAATACCGAGAAAATCCTGAAGTATTTTTAGCTTTTGTGATCAGAAAAACATTTGATCGAGTGCCACTAGAGAGAGCAGAGGCAAGCATGGTAGCAGAAGTGATCAACAACAAAAACTGCAGCCCGAAGCATCAAAGAAGATTGAGCGCAATCCGACACGGCGATGAAGAGCAATGATCAAGTCGAGACGGTGTCGCATTACGCTGCAGTGTACCACACAACCAGAAGCGATGCTACGTAGTCCAGGCGACAGACTTCACGGTGGAAAGTACGGAATTGTTCATAAAAAGGAAGCCATAGCGTAAATTTTCAAGCCCCACTTCATAAGTTAACGTATTTGTGGTGGTATATAAGACAATTTTTTTTAATTTTGAGTTTTAATGCATCATAAATTTTAGAAATTAAAAAAATAGGCCTCACACTAAACCGATATTGGTTGAATATACTAGCCGGGAATAAACTTTCTTCTTCATCGATTATAAACAAACCTGAACCAGAAGCTCACGTGTGCGCACGAATAAGGAATCCCTATGCTGACTTGCTGAAATTTTATTCACTTGATTTTAGATACTGAACAATGCACCTGTGATCAAATATCACTAAAATAATAGGCAGTGCACGAGTGCTCGGGAGAAAAACGACTGATCCGTTCAGCTTTGTTTTCAAACCAGACAACTCCTTTACCTTTCAAACAAATTACGGTACGAACCATAGAATTCTGAAAACCTAATCGGTAAACACAAGTCAACACTTGATACTCGTGCGAGTGGTATTAGCAGTCTAACACCTGACGGTTAAAAATACTCTGAGAATAAGCTTAGGAAGAGACCGTTACCTGGTGATGGGTGACGACACATCAGGTGAGCACTCGTCGTCCTGGTCCGAGTCGAAACGATTATCTGTTCTGTTATCATTATAATTAGTATGATCCTGGTCGCTGTCACTATCATCAGCACTACCAGCCTCGTCACCATAGCTCTGCAGGTCGAGAAGGAATTCCTGGCTGGCCTGACGAATTAGACGTGTGAACACTGGCGATCCTGACGCCGTGACACGCTCCTCTTCCTCGTCACTTACTTCGTCGCCGTAATCGTGGTCATCGTCGTCACGCACTGCAGTTCTTGGGTCACTCATTTTCATATTTGTATAGGACGCAATCAGTACAATAACTTATCCATACTTAGATCACTGGTAAGGTTAAAATAGAGTTAATGTTGTCACTTCAATCAACAAATTGTTTGAAATAAAGATTAAAACGCAAAATAAAGAGAATTTTATTACCGATACATGTTTGGTGTCTGCGGACGAAAAAAAATTCTCACTAAAATTCAACACCTAAACATAAAAATACACTTATATCTAAAGATCACTAATGGGGTACTTATAGTCTAGATTTCGCGTACCCCCGCAACACGTTATTCACTGAGTACCGCTGTTGTAGTCGCTTCAGTATTTCCACCAAGATAATGAACATCTAAAAAGAATGACTGCACAATGACGTATAATACATAGACACGGGATCATCGACGCAGTGCTGAGAAGAAGGACGGTGCTTTTACAATGCATTTTCTCCTCACGAAAGAAATAAGAGAAAATGTACACGATCTCGCAAGGATTTTCGACCATTTCAAGTTGCTTCAGTTAATCATGAGTGTGAAATTCGAGTAAACTTGCGCTAGAATATCACACTGCATATGTGTGTTCACCTGACACACCCTATACAACGTTACAGTTAGAATTAAGCTTTGAAAACAATAGGAGATAATATGAAAATACATGAAAACCGCCGTAATTTGCAACTCGAACTAAAACAATGAGATGGAAAAAATAAAGCTACGCAATTCTTAAATGCTACTGATGCAGGAGCAAATATCTAGGGTTCACTTTGAGAGATAATTCCAAAGGGCTACTCGAGGAAATAAGAGTATATCTCCCTGCAGGATTCTCAAAATCCTACATGCGCGTGCACGAGGTGATATAATCCTGAACGATGTGCCTCTTGAATAGCTCCCTGAAGAGCAAGTTAACGCAACAACTCACTCCAAAATACGATGAATCTTTCAAAACATCAATAGGCACTACAATTTTAGCTCGTCTTTAACGCTGTTGGCTGTTGCATAAGCACACGTATGTGGAGTGCGCTGACTCAAGGAGTGCACTGATTGTCCCACAGCGTATGTAGTTCAGGACGTGTTGTCTCTCGAGATGTCGAACTGCCCCGCAACTAGTACGGATACTAGAAGTGCCTGTGCTTCTTGAATTATTTATCGAATGCAAGACCCCTTTGCCAGTCGCCTTTACTTCACGAGTGCGTGCTGGTCTTGGATTACGTCGCGCTCTGACACGATAGATTGCTCAACTACGGACCATTGAGCTGGAGGGGAGTACACGGAAGCGCAGGGAACTCAAGTGAGAAGGTCTATACAACAATAAATGATAGGTACCAACAAGTAATATTTCGTTTGCTCCAACTTATACAATTTATATATTGAACAGAACAAGTAGTAAATTCTAATTTGCGTTTAATTTTCATGGCACAACACATACATATACACTGTACTTTGTTTCGGAGCAATAT
Organism: Trinorchestia longiramus; assembly: GCA_006783055.1. Lineage (NCBI taxonomy): Eukaryota > Metazoa > Arthropoda > Malacostraca > Amphipoda > Talitridae > Trinorchestia > Trinorchestia longiramus. Next base: position 292,204 of record VCRD01000242.1, read on the forward strand.
TAGATACATGCAAGACTTTCAGTTCAAATGGAAGTCAAATAAAAATTGAAGGCTAAAAACACTCCGAATATTAGAAAAAATTCAATCAAAAATTGTAACAAAAATGTTAAACCTAACCTATATTCTACTATTGAAATCATCAGCTACAGAAAGACGCAAAACTTCAGTAACTGATTTTAAGGGGACGAAGTACGCATTGACTTAAATTCAAGAATACGTCATTTCCAGCTAATTTTCTCCTTAGAATTATTATACATTACATTTTCGTAATTAAGAGAACCCCTTGTTAAAATTGACCACTGAAACTTGTTGCCATCGACATGTAGGAGTAAATAACAGAATTGACCATGTTTTGATAAATTAAGGTCATGACTTAATAGAGTTAAGATAACTGAATACAACACAGCCGTCCTCAAAACACACTTCAGGAAGGCATAACAAAGAAACAAAGAGCGGAGCATTTCCTGTGGTCGACTTTACACTCACCTGAACAGACAACTATTGTTTTCCTCTGTTAGACAACCAATAACACTTCAACAGCACAACAGAAACCTTTATGACAGTAGCAGGTGAAGCAAAACAGCGTGGCCAGTCCATCATCCTACATCTCCCAAAGTCACAGTCAATTCATGTATAGAAATTTGAGCACCTCGTTTATGTCCAGTAAGTTAAGCAAGTTGAGTCATACGATTACATTAATATTATCGTTTCATGATCATAGTGCACGACTTTGCCAAACATAATTTCTTGATCTCTTAAGTACGAGGTTATCATACACGCAGAAATCGTATTATGCGTAAAAGCAAGCGTGCACATATCAGCAACACACCTCTCAAATAAAAAATACTGCTTTGACAGTGTTGCCAAGACCTCACCACTTCAAGCTGATCACCTATTGATGAAATATAGAGACCCAAACAGCTAGGAGAAAATCCGAACGATAGATTAAGATTTTTGCTGCTAAGTGATCTCACGGCATGAAGTATTTAAGTCAACACCAATTAAGTAGAACAGCCAGCACTCGCTCCGGGCTAATGGAATGACAGTTATTTCTGATAGCACAAGTCTTATTATAGAATATAACTGACAGCCAAGTCAGGCAATCGAGATGTATGATCATCATTATTGGTTTCATGCCGGACATGAAAGTAAAGAACAACTAACCACCCTGAAGCTAACTTCAGCAAGTACAACCGAGAAAACGACAACCTCAAGTCATTGTATAGAATGCAGGATGTAAAATTTTAACTTTTAGCTTGTGACTCAGATTGGACGGAAGTGACAGTACAGCAAGTGGTAATAATAAATGATGTTTTAAACTGAGGGAAACTCTTAGAAAAACAATTACATTCTTCGCGCCTTTACGGTGACCCGAAAAATAGTGAGGCCGGCAACGCGAAAGTCATAAGTTGATAATGCATGAGGCATGGGAGTAATTGTAAAAGATCATCATCGAAGGAAATAATGGAACTACACGGCATTTACAGACAAATTCCCGGAAAATAAATAGCACAGATATAAGTCAATAATAATATTTTGTTCCGCAGGAAACTCGGCAAACTCTAAACGCACAACGCGAAAATTAAGATCCAGTTCCATGCGCAGAAAGCGAGAAAGAAAGATACTCGAGCTACGCTGGAAATACAAAGAAGAATACACTGGGGGAGAATACAAGCTGCCTGCATATGGCTTCCAGCTACACGAGACCACCGTGTCTGCGACCTCACAAGTAACACAAGGGCAGAACTACTGCACAATGCGAGCTGTGTGTTGAAGTTCACATAAAAGTTCCAACAGTTGACAGGTAATGAACGCATAATGCACGTGTGAACTAGATTGAAGCAAGAGCGCTAAAGGTTTCATTAATGTGGGTAGTTAAGTCATGTTTCAAGAGGCAAAGAGTAGTTCAAAAAATATGGAAAAGTAGACAGATTTAGAATCAGAGGTACTTGTGCAGAAAGTCTGTTGCATTTACGATTTGGTCTTCACCACGGAAAAAAAGGAATAATATTTTTGAGGCCGCTACATAAACTCAACTTCTGTTAGGAAAGTAGCAAAACCAAAGTCATGACCGATGCAGACATTCCAGTTCAGATCGATAACAGTGCGCAATGACATGAAAATTATCAATACTGATAATATTACCAACAATATATACTCGAAGTTAGGATCAGTTGGCACCAACAAAGAATAACAAAAAAGCTTGCATATAAAAGTGCGTGACGACACTACAGTAAGACACAGGAGTGTCTTCTTCACTTCCAAAATGTAGACAAAGACAAAATTTAACGTTTTAATTCTAGTACACTTTTTCAAAACTTTTCTCATCACCGACTTTCCGAAATAAACCGAGGCAAGCGCCGTCAACAAAATGAATATAAATAACCTTTCTTCTTTAACTCAAAATAATCACTTTTTCATATGATTTCCAATTCTATCAATTACTAGATATCCCATTGTGTCAATAACTTCATTCTATTCTTTCTAAATTTTCTTATTAGAAGAATTCTTATCCATCATATTGTAGTTGCATCCCATTGAAGCCACGAAGACAATAACAATCAGAACGGATGGGAAAGAAGAAGACCTAGCATGACGCGAGTGCAGCAGCAAGACGCAAGCACCTACAGGTTGAGGAAGAGTAAGCTGCATGACGACTGACTCATGCTCTCAGACTTGAGCAACAGGTGTCTCGCGGTCACCACGGCTGCGCTACACGGTCTTGACGGGCACCCACGAGTTTCAGGGACGTTGTTCGGCCAGAAGTGGAGGGAGCTACTGAACTGGTCCGGAGACAGACTGCAAAACCTGATGTTCACTAGAACACGCAGGGTTTCCTGGCAGCCGTGCGTGCAGTGACGAGGCTTGAGACCGAGTGAGTCATCAGATGAAAGACAAGACTCATGAAGTGGCAAAATATGTTCTCACGGTTCATACAGTTCACTGGTTAATTCTCATCAATGATGTAGAAGTCCCACATAGAATTCTACATTTACGATCCTGTTTCACCTGCACCTACTGAAAAATGGTACCGTCATTCCAGAAGGCGTTTGAAGGCACAATGCGTTAGAATATTTGGCACATGGACAGTTTCTTATCTTCTTCTCCCGACCACGTCCTCTTGTACGAGAACGATACAGAAGTTCAAATATGTATTGCAAAATTCACTATGCACCCGAACGTACGTCAAATGATATTCATCCGTAGCTTAAAAGATAATTACAAGTACACAGGGTGCAGCATAAAGGTTTCACACATTTGAAGTTAGTTTTGGCTGACGTGGCGATAGAGAGGCCAGGCAGATCTCATTCGGAAGGCTAGGTTCCGTCATTTTTTTTCTTGATAAATTATTAATAGAATTTTATCATTTCCAGAACCCACCATGAATATGACAGGTGAACTTCGTGACTGTTATTAAAGCGCACAATGAAATCCGACCTGTAACAGCGACGCAGCGAGCGTTCCATAGACGCTCGGTCCAAATGAATCATGCGTTTTCCTTCAGGGATACTAAAAGGAAAAAGCTTTGCAAAATCATTTCCAAACTTTTGAGGATTTGAAGGAAAAGATCACAGAGGAAATTGACGCAATTGCACCTGAGACAACACGGAGCCGTGATGAGCTTTCGGAAGACTTCATTAATGTGTTGCCAATAACGGAGCCCATTTACCTCGCGTACGTTTTAAAACCTATTAAAACTATTGTTTTACGTATATATAAAAATTGATTCGTTTTTTAGACAGTTATGCTGTTTTTATATAAATTCAAAATAAGGGAGGTCTTAATGCTCCCCCTGCATTTACTTTGGTTGTACGAGCATTACGTGAATCATCGCAAGAACCCGAAGTTCAAGTAGTTCTAAATTTCGGATACGTAAGCAATTGTATTTTCCTGTCAAGTTAAAAACCGCGGATTGCTTCCTAATACATTACAACTGATTTTAGATACAAATGGAGCGTGTAATATAACTAAACAGCATAATTTTAGAACCTATTTTTGATGGTGGATTTTCGCATATTTTACAAGCTTGGAGTGGAGTACAGCCCCAAACTTCAAGTAATTACAGTAGTTTTGAAATATTTCAAAGGGAACAGATTGTGTCCCAGGCAGCATGGTGAGGCATGTAGGAGTTATGCCGAGATATTGCGAGAGAAGTAAGCCAACTACCATCGATGAAAGGAGCTTTACGGCGCTAAATCAGCCTCATGTTTACACGAAAGCTTGGCACACCGGAGTACAGCTGACGTCCAGAGCCCACACCACCGTCCTAGGCTGTTCCGTACTCAACATCTGTTGTGATCAACACGAACTCACGACCACTAAACAAAACATCAAAAGTAACGATATCAGACAAGGTACTGTGCAAGCTGAAGCAATGAGGTCACACAGAACAAATATTTCATAGCGGTCAAAAAATTGCGTCGGAGAATATCGATACAATTTCAACCATTGATTCCACCATAAGGAGGAGATGTCCATTTTGGACAAAACTATTTTTCTAAAGAGCTTGGAGCATAATAAACATTTCTTGATTTCCTCCATTTAATTTCGGGATGAATTTTACTATGCTTTTCAAGGGCATCACATCTAAGCCTGTTAATATTTTCGGAGATGCAGTGCACAAAGAAAGCTACAAAACAAGATCACTTCAGGATGCCAGCGTGAAGCCCCGTAATCGCTTTCCAGTCCATGCGAGGTTTCGTGATCAACGCAGTGTTACAATTTGCACACATCTAAATTTTCGTAGCCCCAGAGACTAGAAGTTTTTACGTGACACAAGGAACCAGAGCCAACAAGCACGTTCGCTTCTAGAAGACACACTTTAAAAAGTACTGGATGCTTTCAAATATTTAAAGAGAACTCAAGATGTCCAATCTAAGCTTCTGAGGTTTCAGTTTATTAAGAACACAGGAAATAAGGTCAAACAAATGTAGTTTCAAGCATGAAATGAATTCACTTGAAACTCGTTCACAACATCGAACAGTTAGTTATAAACAAGCCAAAAGGTAACCACAATTTTCATTGGTCATCACCACATTTAGGTTCTCAACCTGACCAGCATTCGGAACATTAACAATCACATATACTGCAGAATACAAAAAGCTCTTCACGAGCCGATGCTTTACAGTATAAATCGTCAAACACTCGGTGCTGTTTTTCCTTCGAATGTACAACATATCTTTTGTATTTTCCACACACGACGAAAGACAACTAAACTGCTTCGTTTTGTAGACTTTTAGGATTTTCCAACATTCAAGGATAGAAACTTACGCTTACAAACAACACGTAATGCACGTGATTTTTTCGAAATTTCTATTCCGTACGCAAGCCTGCTAATGCCCGTGAGGTCACGACGCTCCATGTCGATCACACACACTTTCCAGAACCACAATCTGTCCTGAATATCCTGGCTCTTTTTACGGGATCTTGTGAAGCCTGTATATGCTAATTATAGCCTAAGCTGATGCATAAACATGAACAGTGTTCCACACAAGGATATTGATCTTCATTGTACCGAACAAGGCCGACATGCTGGAGCAGTACACACACCTCCACTCGTAACGTCATCATCTCAACTGGCCCCATCTCACCTGACAACAATCCGAGTTTGCTAACATGGTTAAAACAAACCGCAGCGCCATCTGGTCTCGTACTTACGTTCGACAAAATGACAATTTTATTTCGCAAAGTGATCAATGGTTACTGGAACTTTGCTGAAAAATGTTTCATACGTCTGTTTTTTCTTGTCCCGAAAATGCAATCCATTCCAAAGGGATGATTTAATAGGATCATTAACATCCTTCAGGAGAATATAGTCATCCATGTAATAAAGAACTGAAGAATGGGGGGCTGCAGCCCTTGCAGTTACCTGGTCGTCATGGAAACTGGACTACCTGGAACACGTGTTCTGAACTATCTGCACCTGCAGGCGAGGTCCTACACGGCTGTCGAGCATCAGCCCCACACGTGCCCGTCAATGTCTTGCGAACGAACATTGTTTCACGTGAACGTTTCTCTTCTAACAAACTGACACGAGCGCAGTGAAAATAAAATACAACCCAAGATGCGGAATACAAACTAAATATGTATGTACATGCATAATTGTATAAAACCACACTTTATCGCATCTTAACACTACATCATACAATCAAAAATATGCACCACACTCGGGAAACGGGATGTCATGTTGAAGGGCAACTGAAGCGCAATTCCCACAGAGAAGAGCAATTTAATGGATTACATTCATGAAACAAGTCGGTACATCCATTTAAAATGCTAAGCCAAAATAAGAATGCATGTACAATACTAAATAGCTAGAAATACTTGTGCTTATCACGACAACCGTACAACGTATGAGAGGAACAGACAAAAATATGAGCGTCGATGCTGTACAACATAGAGTGGCCTGTAATCTGCCCCAATCTCAATACTGCACGCCAAAAAACATGATGGACTATGACAACATCTAACCGAAATAAAGGAACACGGAAGCAACAACAATCTTGGAATGCTTATCTGCCGTTATCTATACTATCGGTCAACTAAGTTCGCCGCTCTGCAATCATTGTTCGAGCCGATCCTCATACTGACCAACAATTCTGTCAGGTCCGTGACAGCGATTAATATACTCTCTCAAGTGCAGAGTGACAAAAAAAAAGACTGGTCCAGAGGTTGCTTTATTCTTCCATGCAATGGGTGTCGCACACCTGACACCAGTTACAGATCAAACGGCAACGACTGTAGGAACGCCAAGCTATGGGCGACCACTGCTGAAATATTCGCTCTTTTCTACGACTCGGTCTCCTGAGGCCGAGAGCAGCCACCTCGAACATGGTCTAATGACACTACCTAGCCACAATGAAGAGCCAATACAAAGCTTCTGGGTTACATTTAGGCTATGAATTTGTGTATCGTAACAACATATTTCCAGAGGGTACGGTAACTTTATCATCCTTCAAGCTTCATCACAACGCCTCCTTAATAGCAGTGAATTCTTGCGTCAGCTGCGACGCCATGTTGGTCTTAACTAATACTTCAACAAAGCACGAAGCAAGCGTGAAATACCTTCAATAATGACAAATACACAGTTTCTTATAAAAAAATGATCCATAATGCATTCAATTATTAATTTCTGTGATTCAAGCAAACTCGGACCCTTCCTAGCGATGTTCTTCTAAGCAGAAATAGTGGCAGAACTGTGCACGTCGTCCACTCAACGCTGCCAATGCCATGCAGTACAGAACACTAATGTAAGCAGGCAGGTAATTTAGGCCTCGCTCACACGTGAATATTAAAATAATAGTGCGTATGGAGGCAAGGGTTTGTGAAGCGCTGTCACGTTACTTGCCCGCTTAACGTCAGCACTTGACCTCGTGCTGCAAACTCGACATAAGTGAGTGCAATGCAAGCGCTATAATAACTTACTGTGAAACACTAGGTGCAACAATAAATATTGCTACATGCAATTGCGCCAAGTGTTGTAAGTTTTCCTAAGTCTTGAAGAGACCTGGTCGATTACCAAACTGCCTACTCTGCAGCCTCTCACAATAAACAAGTACTTTCGTTCCATCCAAATTTAGTGCTAACCAATGTACAACAAAAGTACATTACACCCATCATAATAAAGTCAACTAAACAACCACAGCAAAGTATAAAGTATTTAAAAAACGACTCAAAGGTTGCACAAGATGGTCGTAACTGCAGGTACTACATTCTCTTACGAGCAGCAATTGCAGCTTCCAACAACAGCTGCCAGTCAATGCAGCTTGCTCCATGCTGCAATTCTGACGACAACTTGGGCTTACTTTACTTGACAGCCTGACCAAACAACATAGATGTTTGGAGACGTGTTTTTGAAACGTTTGGGTCACACTAATTTTATTTCTTAGGAATGTTCGTATAAATCTTTCAGCTCCAAAAATCTGGCAACGACCCAGGCCGGACAGCCAGACTAGCGCTGCAAGTCGAGGTTCTCACAACCAATAAGAAGCAACTAGATGGCTCGTCCATTTCACGTGCAAAACCTACAACGATATAAATCGTTTACATCCAATGATCCAGCGTGAAGTGTATTCTATAGAAATAAGATGACGTAGCGCGGCCTGGGTATTGCAGACTTATACACGACCAACAACGAGAACAACACAACCCACCTTGACCCAGTGCAAACATCAGCTGCGGTGCACACCTGGTGCAGGTGCAGTGTGTGCGATCACAACACCCACACGCACCTGTAGTCATTTCCTCTCAAAACTGACTGAAAACATGTAACCAGGCAAAAAACTACTAATAACGTCGCATACGATACACGGTACATTATACTTCATACATATCTTTCAGCAGAATGTCTTCTACCGTGAAGCATCCAGGCAGAATTTTGCAAAGTTATTAACTTACCAACACTAACGACAGCTTGACAGAAAAATTGCACAATTTGTGCCACTGCAAGGACTACCTTCTTACAAAAATTGTTGCAAGGTGAATGTTTTACGAAAACTAAACCAGGTATAAGGTATGAAGAACCCAAACAAAAATTAGGCAAGTGCGTGTCACCCTGTAATGACACCAGGGACTAGGGAGTTGGAGGTTGCCTTAAATAGCAACTTGACCTGCTGTAGCTCAACAGGTTACCTGCCACCTGACCCACCACCGCATGCCCACGATGGCACGAGGTCACTACCACGTAGCATGAAGTCTTCGTAAGAGTGAGTCGCTTACAATGTCCCTCACAAGCCCAACATAATACGAATGGATTGTGAAACGCCTCTCGAAAACACATGACAACTGCTATAGCGATGGTCTAATAAATGTGTGCTGAAACTATGACATATTCCAATTCAAAAAGTGAGCTTTCTGAAAACTACAAATGATATCTACAAAATCTTTCAATTTTTTAAGCAAAATAAATTTCAAATTAAAAAATGCTTCGAAGAAAATAGAAATTGTTACGAAGCGAAAACTTTCTACGATAAGATAAACCATGCGCAGAAAATCATTCTTTCGAAACGCGATACGAGAATTTTCTTTTTGCAATGATTAATACAATTTTTACTTCAACGAAGAACAGAAGATGTAACACTTTCTTAAACCTTGAAATGGACATGAACAAGAAGATTTTTTATATTTTGATTCAATCAGTAGACATGACAGGCACAATAAGTACAATCTATCGCACAACATTTGTTATGATGAACTGTTTCTACAAGGACAATTTTCCCCTTTTTAAGGAGACCTCAAAGTTTAAAATTCAACAATGAAGTGCCTGGCATGCTCATTTTTCAACTCAGACTACATCATACAATTAAATAAGTTTTATCAGATCTCGAACACATTGGCGATCTATCGTCGAATAAATTAAAAGTTGAATAAATAATTTCGTATAATTTACTCGGAGCAAAGTACAGTCAAATCTCGGATAACGAATGAATTGCATAACGAGTAAAATGTTTCAATTCTCTTGACTCGCTTTACGAATGACGATTCGCAAAACAAGTGAAATCATTACTGGGTTTTCGCATTTTTACGGCGACTCATAGCTGTGTAAAGGCAGGTTTATAGGAAAAAGGCATTATGAAGAAAGAACTAGTTGTGGCACTGCTTTTAAAGGATTTGAAGGTAGTGAGTCAGTCGAGACTAATAGCACAGCATAGGTAGAGGAATCTCCCTTCGTGGAAGTCTCCACCTTCACCCTCATATTCCTCCCCCCACCGTTTATCTTGAACCAAGAGCTAACTTCGTTTTACATAAACTGTAATAGTATTTATATTTATTTCCATTTTTTAACAATCATTTATTGTTTCCCACGTTTATTTATATTAATCATTTTATTTTAAACGTTAATAATCTTAAAAAACGATTTTAGATGCTTGTGTAAATCATTTTTGGGCAGTCATTTAATCATAAGACTCATTACCCTGTTTGATTTACATGGGAAATGTTGCTTCGCACGAGTGTTTCACAATACGAGTAAGATTGAGGAACGAATTATGGTTATAAAGCAAAGTTCGAGTATAAAACCACATTTTACACCTGAATACCTTAACCTCCTTATAAATAGAAGATTATTTGACACGTTAGGAAAGTTTTCATTGACTAAAATATTTGTTAAGCTGTACTCTTTTCAGATAAACATCTTTGCTGCTCTTTACGTTGAAATATCCCCAGAATTGAATAAACTCTACCTTGTATCTTGACCAATCAGAGGGGCTATGCTAACAACTAAAAAATGAAACACGTTCGCCTGTTAGTAGATTACGTTCATTCAATGACAACATTGCTCTCTAGCGTAAAGTTATGCTTATAAAATACGACGAACATTAATATTTAAACTTCATAAAATGAATATTATTTCAGTTGTCAGACTACAGTGCAAATTCACGCAGCAACAAAATTCCAGGTGAAATTTTGCGCGAATATTCGGCAGTATGAATGCGTGGAATAACGAGTAAAACGAGCATAATCTTACAGGGAGAAAATAACTTTAAAAAGCAACCAATAAAACGTGTGATGACTACAAAATTATTCTACCTAAATTGTAGATTCTCTACAAACGAAAGCAGAGAGATCGAGATGATCAGGTTTCTAGTTTAGAAAAGAATTTTAGAACCAACTCAATCATCGGTTCTGTTAATCATGTAGAAATTCACCAAAAAGATAATGAAAACTATAAGGAGCAATGTGAAATCGAAAGGATACAGAAATTAGAAACTACCTGTAATAATTTCCAGACGACACGAGCTGTGTGAATGCAGTTGAACATGTTTTTTCTCGCGACTGGAGACGTCTTGATAATCACAAGCTTGGATGTTAACTTTGCCACTGCATACGCGAACAAGAAGCTTTACATCTTCGATGCAAACGTTGAATTAAGAGTGCATGTAACACAATAAATGATGGAATAAACTTTTACAACGATGGAACGTAAAATGTGTTCACGCTAACTGATGCTTAGGTAAATTCTCCAGGTATTTTCTTCCCATTCAGGTGTTTAACACACTTTGACCAGGAACTATGCATAAGCCGACACGAGCTTGTACAAACAAATCCCAAGAAGCGACCTACAAAAGCGCAAGTGTGGCTTGTTGAGTCAATTGTGGTAACTGTAAGACTACATGCACAGAGGAACACGTTTGCTGCGTATTTGTCAATTTAAAACTTATCTCCAAAAAACGAACACACGCGTGTTTCTAGTGTTTAAACTAACACCACAGGACTACTACAGACACTATTTATGAAAATATTAGCAAAAAAGCATCGAATTCGAATCTCAATATAGAAATATACCCTGAAAAAAGTCGCTTTCATCCTAAAATGTTGAGTACTAATAGTAAAATGTCAGTGATGCATAATCTTACACAAGCATAGAATTATAAACAAAATCTCGGTCACCAACCAGCAAAATTTCATGCAAGGAAAACCAAACGTCAGTAAACTAACCCCATGTAAATCAGAGAGTAAATAGCTCATAGAAAACTTCAAATTATTTCAATTAGACGTAGTAATAGAACAAAACAATAAAAACTCACCCCGTCTTTACTAGAAATTCTTCGCACAATTCAAGACGCTCAGAGGATGACTCTTGATCACTTGACCCACTGTTCATTTTGTTCATTTTTTCACTGTTTTCATCGTTGAAAAATTCAGAGTCGTCCAGGTTCAAATTAGTCCCATCACTGGAGTTCATAACACGAGGATCCAATATACCGAGATCAAAGTTATTTTCAATTATAGGATTTTTAGGATCGTCGAAAACATTATCTGCTAAAATTGACACTTCTTCCGAAAGATCGATAATGTCATCAGAAAGATCAAAAGCCCCTTCATCATCAGAGATATTCTTAGCGTTTTCTGCACCAAGTGTTCCGGCGTTAGACTTTTCCAATAACTTGAGACTACATTCGTTAATTTTGCTTCGCTGAGAGTTAACTTCACTATCGATGACTCGTCCAAGCTCTTCAGTTTCACAAAGTTCAACTTTTTCGGCTCCGTTTTCCTGAGCGTCGTCAGAAGAAGATTGAGCGTGATTACTCGCAGGAGTGCTGGCGTGCGTATTGGAAACTGTGCTTTCACACCCTGTACTTGAACTTTCACTCTCAGAAACACAAGACATTTTTAATTCGTCAACACTAACAACAGACGATGTCTCGCTTGAATCTCCCTCACACAACTGTTGCTTATCAGCAAAGTACTGGTTATTATAATTTTTATTCATAATTATGCAGTTTTCCACGGCTTTAGCAGCCTCATGAACACTGAGTCCACTCACTGAAGCTCTATCTGCCCACTCGGATAGATTAGAAACAGCATTAGAATGGTTCGAATTGCAAACGGTAGCAATTTTATCAGATTCCACCAAATCTGGACGAGCCAAATCACCATTTAGATAAAATTCCCCACTTTCAGATAGGCTGGCCGAATTTGAACAATTATTCAAATTTAGGCACTCTTCTCTCGTTAATGAACCAGAAACGAACCGAATCATATCACCAACATTAACGTCGTCACTTTCACAAAATGTAAATGGAACATCGGGAAAATTTGAAGTTCTCGATGGACTCGGCAATTCCAATTTTACTTTTTCATTCTTCACAAATACAGCTTTACCGTTACCAATATCACTTCTTTTGCAATTTCTTGAGTTACATTGAGTAGCTTCGTTTACTGTTGCATCCGTAATATACCTATGATGTGCACTTTTCTTGTCAAGGCCCACCTTACAAAGAATAGCTTCGCTTGCGACACAACTACTACTGTTACTATCCGTGTTTGGTGGAAGAAGAGCTTCACACTCCGAGACGCGACCCAGCACAGCACTACGGACCACTCCTACAGCGCTTGCAACCTCAGTAACAATAGCGCTGCTGTTGCAGGGGCACTTTAAACTTCGGTCCACTCCATGACCTTGACAACCTTCTTGAAGTTCTCCGTTAGACCAGTCGTTAGGTAAACATTTGCAGCTCCCCAAACTGGGACTGACCACGCCGTCATTGGTACCATTGCTGACACTTACATCGGCAGAAAGGTTTGTTGGGCTGTCGCCGTCATGATGCTTTAATGTATCTTGATCAGAACAGTTCCCAATAGAGGATCGTATATTTTTTCCTTCAATAGGACAAGTGGCTCTGAAATTTGGTTGAACTTTACTTTTCAATAAGAAGGAAGAGGAAGAGTTTACTTTCCGATTATCGTCACCCTTTGGATAACATTTAATTGACTGCCCATCCGCTGCTCTGAGAATACAGCTTCTTGAGTAGGTATTGTCTTTGGAGAGTTTCATCATATTAATACAGTGTGTGCATGTTTCTGACAAAATTGTGACAGTAGGAGAATCATACAACATAGAGAACGTACACCTGGTTATGGCGTGGTCAACTGACGACATAAATAGTGATTGCTCAACAGCCCCTCGCCCACTTCGAGAGGAATTTAGGCCACATGCAGATGTTCGTAAAATGTTATCGGTAGAGGCTTCTGAGTGACATTTAGCTACAACAGAACGAACAGCATTGCATGGATTTGAATTTGCTTGAAAATTTAAATTAGCAGAATCATGGGAATAATTATTTAACGCATTCGTACACTCATTTGTACGGTATCTCTTACAACCGTTTAATTCGCTCTCATCCAACTGAGCAACGCAATCACGATTTTCGAAGGTACGTGGCTTCGTATCGACATTCTCATGCAGTGATTTGTGGACACCCTGGTAAGAGGCTCCAGGAAAAGAACATTTTTGCACTGTGTCTCTCCCAATCCCCGCAGGCGCCCTACACCTGGCTCTAGGATTGGTACGTATGAGTGTGGGTTGTGTCGGGCGTAGACGAGCAGACTGAAGAGCGAAATATTTTTTGCGCCACTCCAATTGACTGGATCTTGGCGCCTCAGCACAGCCTTCCTTTACTGGCAACGCGTAGGAGGTCGAAGAATTTACGACTTCAGTAACAGTATTTCTTTCAGTGCAAGAACTAGACTTGAGCTCAGGGATACTTGACTTAGAACTTCGAATTTTAACATTATTATTTATTTCCTTTAGGTTATACGTGGGAATTTCACACTTGGATTTTTTTTGTAGAGTATAAATGCAATACGGTGAGGTAATAATAAAAGTTCTTTTCCGCGCTACTGGGACTCGTGACACTGAAGATAGTTTCAAAGAATTTGCAAATTCAGCATGAACGATACTCTTGTCCGAGGTAACATAACTGGAACACGTATTAGTGCAGTTGTTTTGTATTTTAAGTCGCCCATTTCCGAGTAAACTGTTACTTTCAACCGAAGCATTAGTGCTTTGATTTGAAAATAAGAGTGCAGACTCGAACGCTTGTGAAGCAATAGGCGGTGTCCTCTTGCTGATGGGTGGAGACTCGCTTGATAATCTTGACTCGTGCTCTAAAGCAGGTTCTACTGATACTGCCAGATGCTGATGGGCCTTCAGCCACGAATTTGGGCACAGCAAGTTATGAGAGTTCTCGTGAGCGACGGGCGCGGCACTAAGCGACGCGGTGACAACAGCTTGATAAGTGCACGATTTTATTACATCCGATGACGAACAATAAGAAATATCTCCGTCGGGGACAGCAGCTAACAGTTTATGATTTGAAAGGTTATTCATCTCACTTGAATTACTTGGAGCACAAGACTTGTAACTGGAAATATTCGAAGGAGACTTGGTGACAGGGATCCGTGCTCTGTCTCTGAGATGTTCTTCAAGAATACAGCACACAGACTGGCCATTTAATTGTGACTGAACAAGAGGAAAATGGACATTTTGCACCGACGCTTCCAGCAACGGTGGCTCTTGAGCAAGGTCAGACGAGTGGTCGTTGGTGTGGAGGCGGACTAAATCAGATACCGAGCCAGGAGTGGACCGAGACACTCCACCAACATTCAGGATAGATCCAAGAGGGGTAGTTTGCGTGGAACATTGAGTGGTAGACGGAGTATCTTTCTTCTTCTTCTTCTTATACCGAGAGCTCAAACGTCTAAAAAATTGTCGGGGTTTGGCGGGCTTAAATTCGTGCACATTTTCAAGCAGTTTCTTCGTCTCCGTAATCAGAGGCTCGGGTTGCCACGGATGGAGATTGTGAACGTTCATATGCTCCAATGTGTTGCTGGTTACCACTGGAGTTACTGCTACATCTCCCGAACTTGACGCAGAGCTTTTCCACAGTTTCCGGATATGCATAAATAGTTTGCTGGATTTGCTTTCCTTCTTGGCAGCCATTACTGTACACAGGCAAATGCAAACAACTGATCTTTTATACTAGTCATTAACAAGGCGGATAAAAATGCTACATGACATTGTAAAGGTAAATTATGAAAAATAAAGCACTAGGATCTATATCTATATACAAAAAATAAGAAAATATGCTTTAATAGAGAGACCCATTTGGTGTTCAGCTGAGAAACAATCATAATCAGTAGTTTGACTGCACGACGACCACGAACACCACGTAAACAACTTATTATTGCGTAACATGAGTACGGGAGCCTGAAGTGCTAACTGGACCACATCTCGCTCAGAACTGACCGCTCACACATCCAGGCAAACGTATGCTGTCAACTTCCGTAAATTGCTGACCCTTCTGATAACTTACTAAGATAAGAAAGTAAACAACCGTATTTGGGCATGATCGTCGAATTCAAAAGTAAGTTTATATCCTTACTGATATAAAAATGGCATTAGTTACCCAGGATGATCTCGAATGGCAACGTCGGTTTAACAAGTTCAAAACATTGACATTGATATTACTCGTCCATTACGTCCAGTTTGGAATTAATAAAAAAATTGCAAGTGGAACCCCAACACCAAGTCAAAGTCACTTACAAAGTTTCGAGTTGTTTAACTGAAAATCTGAACTTGATGAATATTTAACTAGGTTCATCTATTCCCATTTGAATTTAATCTCGATATCAGAAACAATTCAGAAAAAGTTCTGAAAGCTAAGCTTTTATGCTTAAAGTGGCCACCTCTGTAACTGTAAATATGATATTAGAACAGCTCTACTCGATAATATGAATAAATAGAGGACTGCAAAAGAGCTCGACTTTGCTCCTACAATACCAATAAATATACAGCTGTAAAACAACTCGACTTTGCCCTCACAATACCAATAAATATACATACAAAGGTAAGCTTCGAGTTTAGTGCAAGTAATATGCACAAAATTCGGTGGTTCAGGTATGGAGTCGACGCATACCTGAAGATCAGATGCTTGTCTAATAACAACAAAATTTGCACATGACTGTTTTTACTTCAGAAAGCAATTCAAACTACGGATTAACAGCTACAACAGTCATCACCATCTGCATGATCTACAGGTAATACTAATAAAACAAGGATCCATAGAAAATATTTCATCGCTATATTTTAACAAAACAACAGCGCCAATAAAACACCATAAGTTGAACATTTGCGTTAATTGCTTCAAATGTTCAAAAAACCGTCCAATCTAACCCCTGCACAGTTCCGCGTGTTTTTCATGTGTCTTATCTTTCTGACATCTTCCTCACTGATGTTGGCTGCGAAGTCCACAATAAGTTCCAACTTTGTCAGAGTGCTTGGTTGATACCTGACGATACGCGCCACGGCCTGGACACAGGAAGAGATATAAAGGATTGAAAAGTTAAGAGTATGGTGATCCAGGAACAGAAGGCAAAGGTCGGTCACATGGCAGCTGGTGTCATCCTGCTAAAAACAGTACTGACGTTTTGTGGTTACAGCCTTTACTGCACGCCAGACTACATTCTTCATGATTTCCTCCAGGTAGAGATCAAAGTTGACCTATCCTTCAAACCAAACCATAGAAAGGATTCTGCCCTCCACACAGGACATAATTTTCTCTCCATGAGCCTTCCTAACTCGATTACAATGTGGGAGTTAGTTGCAGCCCAGTGCCTGTTGGTTTATTCAGTGACTAGTGGAAAATAAACCATTTTTCATCTGAACTGATGACACATTGAAACGAGTCCTCTGCAAAACTGAGCCAACAAATGCAGGCCGCCAGGCTGGACTCCTCGTATGACGGACTGAGAACTTACGTCAGGTGCGGCTGGTGGGCTTTCACTTGAAATGTTTTCTCATATTTAGCCACGTGGTTCCACAAGCTTAGGCGCAACATACTTGAAGCATGCCCAATGTCGGATTTGAATTCTCTTGAAAGAAATTCTTTACTGTCTGTAGGTTGAACTGCAGCTGTTTGGTTAAATCTAATCTAATACTAAGAATGACCGTCATGTGCGTATATATTTATTTATGTTTCGTGTCACTTTAAGAAAAATTAGAGAGATCCAGAGCCTTATATACTCGAGCCCGTATCGTGGATACAGAGTTCGGCGGGGTATTGCCCTATGATTCGGGTACATTGTACCCGAATACAACACGAATTGCGGAGTCAATTGCAGCAGTAGAAAACTAAATGACTTAGTTTTCACTAGGAATGTTTTCATTAAAGAAATACTCAGTTAAAACGTTTGTCCTTTGTAAATATATATATATATATATATATATATATATA
>VCRD01000242.1:309763-320684 GCA_006783055.1 Trinorchestia longiramus
TATATATATATATATATATATATATATATAAAATTAACTATATTGCATTGCGTTCTTAGATCCAATTTTATTTAATATCTTTCCAACAGTATTTGCCATCATTTTTGATGGCACGGGTATTATCACAAAATCTCTGCCGTCATTTTTGACACCTGGGTACACTAGTCTTTTCATAATTCTACTGAATGTCAGAATATCTGACCCCTGACGTGGATCGTTGGGGAAGAATTTTATCCTGAATGCACTTTGGACCTGATTTTTGCTATGGAGCTCCCTGAATATGAAGATGATAAGCGACAACTTTTACTCAGTGAATGGAGAACTTTGATTGAAATGACAACGGCTGCTGCGTACTCGGACCATTTTTGAAGATACCAATTTCGTGATAAAATGTTATGAAATATTATTCACGCCCCTTTATACAGATCTCCGACCGTTGCGGTAAAATGGATACCTTTTCATCAAAATAAAGCGTTGAAATATTTTTCAAGAATTACAGTTTTAATATCACTATTTGTAGATCATACTGTAGTGACCATCATTTATAATAAGAACCTTCACAACATTTGTTGCACACGCTGCAGTAGCATCACATTTCTGTGTGTAAGCGGGAACGGCCTGCTATGACTCTATTTTCTGTGTACTTTTCAACGTGAAGCGTTACTCCAGCGACAACAAACATAAGTACGTCTGACAGTAAGTTTAATACTTGCGCTAAGCTGGATTTCAAATGACCTGAAACGTAATTAAACATCTTATACTGGACTAGTAGATGCACTGAGGCTCTATGCGAATAGCTAGTCGAGTGTAGTCCACAGTTTATTAAATAAGGAGACTAAGCCTGCGGCGTTATTTCGGTAGTCATTTGGTATACTTTGTTTTCTGCCAAATTAAATGTACTTGATATGTCGCACTGGAACTTGCTATTCTACGCATCTTTAAATCCACCTAGAAAACTCGTGAATGAACAGAAGTTGTTCGTATATTCTACTGAATTCTTTCAAATGTAGCTTAACACATTCGTAAAAACGATTCTTAATTCAACGACTTCGTCCAATTCTAACCCCAGCCGACAATGGCAGAAAATGGCAATTAATGAAATTAACATTCATACATAATGTCAATAATTATCTCCACATAAATCCTCCAGATACATGATTTGTTCAAATTATCCACGGGCTTAAATTATTAATCTTATTCTTGTTAGTTTAACCACCGTAGCCATAATCCCCACAGCTTAAAGCCTTATCAATCATATATGTATTAATATAATTAAAATTAGCGTCATTGCTATTGAAATATACATTTACCACAAGTACACAAGGAAGAAAGGAAATGAATGGCACCAAAACAAACATAAGAGACAGAAATACTGTAATTTTAGAAGTGCAACTTGAAGACAGCGACAGACTTTCATTCTCTGCACCTTCAAACAAATTATGTTGAGATGAATTTTCACCCTTTCACGACCAAATTGTTTTCACACTGATCAAAATATTGCGTAAATTACCGCTTATCTTTACTTAATCTGTGTAATTTCGTTGTAATTTTAAACGAAATATTTAGAATATGGGACTAAAGGGAATGATTTTTAACACGTTGACTCCGAAGTGGTACGTATGTGTACCACTTAGGTTAGGTTCTGTAATTTTTTCAGATCTTTCTAGTGACTATGCATACCAAGTGAAGATTTACACCAGTCAGGCAATCGGAGTCAACGTGTTAAAGTTTGTTTGGGACATATTAACCCAACAGTAGCGATAGGGTTAAGCCTCGATTTTCTTGGTGTAGTTCTCGAGAAGAAAGTCGGACAGTTGAGGGATAACCAGTCTCAAGAAATGAAGATGAAGTGAAAACAAACTGAATGATCATTCGAATGGTGTAACAAATGTTTAATTATCAAGCACAGTACTCCAGTAGAACCAGACGCCACTTTGAAAAACTGTGTAAAAAATATCTTGTTTTCGCTACTATTTAATGCAAAGATTAGAACAGCGTTGAAGTAAGAATTGTAGAGGTACAATAAAGGTACGAGTAAGGTAAATGATAATCCTTTGTCTTACGCATCATGCCTTATAAATTATCATTGCACTTTCTGTACAATATCACAACAATTATATTACAGCTTCTTATTATTGAAGACTCATTTAGAAGTTCACACCACCGACGAAAGCATGCTTTGTAAAACCGAAATGATCTACAGGGTAGAGCAACGTAACATCTTTTTTTCAAAGCACTTTACTTCGGAAAAAAGAAGAAGTTATGTCGCACTCTGTAGAATAAGCGACGTTTTTGTAACACTTCACAATATAGATAATAAATTACCTGAACTAAAACAAAATTTTAATACCCGCCGAAAATAACACTGAAAACGCACATTGGTGTATGACTTTTCTAAGAGTTACATCGCTCACGATAATTGAACTGTCAGGACACTATGGCTTGAACTATCTTTTCAACCACAAAAACCAAACATAAAAATAATAAAACTTGGCTTGTCGCATCAGCACCCTATTCTCGAGTTTTAGGAGCTGAGTGGTTGGCCTGCACTGCCTAGAACACCTGCAGAGTTTCATCACTTGAGACACTGGCAGCAGCAGCAGCTACTCAAACATTAAACTAATACTTATTCTGCAGCGTCAGTGACAGAACTACGGTAACTCGTCAAGCAACATCACCGTACAAGGAGGAGATGCAGAATCAGACTCCTCTTTCGCGACACATTTTGTTCGGAATTAAACTTTCAAATAATGTTACACGTTTGAATTCACCCAGTCAGTCTATGCTCTTCAGTCACGGGCATATTTATACCACGTTATTAATAACACTCAGCGAACCGGGGCCCAACTGTGTACAAAGGAACACGGAAACTTGGTTTCTATCAAGTAGACAATTTTGAAGTGATACAAAATCGTGAGATGATTCATGGTGATCTCCAGTTTGGTATCTCGACAAAATTATCTGGTATTGCATCTGCTTACATCTTATTACCACGATCTTACAAATCTTAAGTAATACGTAAGCTTAGGACCAATGGCCGATCCAAAAATGTGTCATTCGAGAATTAGAATTACCTTTAAATAACTACAACCGAGCTCACCTTCCCTTCAAGAAATGAATTCAGAAAAAATTACTACTTCTGAATTATAGATGCCCGACTGGCAAGGTGCTAAACTGAATACGAGGGGCAAGTTTAACAACACAGAGTACTCACCCTAAAATGCCGGGTCCAAACGTGCGTTTCAGCTGATGTTCCAACTCCTTGGCATCTTTGAAAACTGCAAGATATGAAAATTCCTCATATTGAATATGTCAAATTTACGATTTCATTAAAATTTATGTAACGAACATTTCAACACTTCACAATATCTCTATGAAGAAAATCTGAAATGCTACTGATGCAAATTAGATTATTACACGAGTGTAAGTTACAACTGTCCGCATTGTCCTCGTAACATTTTGTTTTCTTGCAGTCATTTGCTGACACTGGCCTATAATTCATACGGGCTTCATGCGACCAAGGATCACGTCAGTTTCTAGCAGCTGCTGCAGCGCAGGCTTGGTAGCACAGCTGCCACACTACCACGGAGGCAGGATGAGCGGTGCTCCAGCTTATTGAGCAGAGAGGTGTGTTAGAGGCTAAAATTAATCAGAAGTGTTCACCGTCCAGTAATTCATACAGACTATTGAAGCCTATGATCGAAGAAAGTTATATTTGTGCAAGAAAATGTAAGTTCACGTATAGCAGACGAACCATTTCAACTTCAAGCCGTCAGTCAACTTGGTTTCGAGGTCCTGGAATTTCTGCAACCCAGATCTTGTCCCCACCAACTATTATCTTGTTGGATCGCTCAGAAAACTTTGCGAGATCGTCGCTATCTTACGGAAAAAATACAGGAAGCTGCACACATACCTATGCAACCAATTGCAATCCTCTTTGGAGGGAATACACAAGTTTATGAACAGCCAAACCAAGTGCATCAGAAAGTCCCAAATACAGTATACAAAATGTGGCACCTCTTTTTAACTCCTGTTTTTGTTTGAAGTAATGAAAGAGACCAAAATCATTTTCCTCGTACAAGGAAGGCAGATTATACACTACACTGCACCAATGGCCTTCATCCGTAGAGAAGGAACTTCTCAATCACAAATTCAGTAGGTCTTTAAGTCACATTTGCAGTACGTCATGATCCGTGCTTGACAGCTTTTAATAGTTGACTTTAGTAGCCTCATAATATCAGTCTTACGGAGTTCAATTTTTGTAACGTCGTTATTCTCTGACTTACGTCATGAGTATTCTCTGCCATTCCTAAAGCACGCACTGATAATCCACTAGAATTCGTTCATGCTGACAAGACGTTCCTTTCGTTCTATTCAATTTACTCCCGGGTCTCTGATACACCTTAAGATAACCATCATTATACCCCAAAGTGATTAGATTTTGTGAACTCCTTTCTCTTTACGTCCAAACAGCTTCACGTCTCAATCTTGATGTGAAAAATTAAAAAGAACTAAAAATTGTGGATGTTAATTCCTCTTCTTTCTATTAGGTTCGATGCATTCACTCAAAATGGGAATAATTCAATTCAATAATTTTTCACGATGCCAATAATTGTGATCATTAAGCTGAATGTATGTATTCCCAGTATTTACATAGAATACTTGAATAATTTTACCTATTGAAATTCATGCAAATGCATTTAAGCACGTAAGTGGATTTGAAAATCCCACACTTCGCGACGCATTCACAAACCTCAGAGGACGAGGATGAGCTGCAGAGACTAGCGTGAGTGACCCACCTGGACAGGGGCGGGGCGTAAGCACTAACCTTTACTGGGGAACAAGAAGTCCTCATCTCCGAGGTGGTCGACAGCAACGAGTTCGAGCTCATCCACTGACAAGGCAAAGCAAAAACGTTGGTGCGGACACAGTTACACTCAGTGAGGATGTTCATTGTAGCCGCCAACTGCTACCAAGTCACCCAATGAGAGTGTGTTTTTACACTCGGCAATATGAAAGGCTCTGATCCTCAAACAAAAAAAACTTAAGAAAACACAGACTAATATACTCTGTAGGAACTGACGGCTTCAATGCACAACATTAAACTCGAGAGCTTGATTTTAAAAAAAGCAGTGCAGCTCTATCTTGTTTTCCTCAAGGCCACGGCTGAATAACAAAGCAGGGTGACTCCGCACAGCATAGGTTTAACCCAAATCACAGCAATATCAGTAAGGTCGTCAAATTAACCAAAGATAAGAGGAAATACACCATGGCTTACCATCCCGAACAAGGATTCCGCCCGGGAAAAAAAAAGATTGTGGTGAGTGCTGGCAGAGTCAACCCGTGTTAGTCAGGAAGCTGTGGTCTGGTGCACCACTAAAGTCATGCCACGGTGCTGCAGCACAGCCTCACTTCGGTGCTGTGAACGCCGCCACCACCACCACCGCAGAAGGCAAAACTTCTATTCTACTTCCAGAGCTACGCATCGAGTATAAAACACACGATTGCTTTTATCACTTATTATTCATGAATTAATATAATTATCTTTTAATGAATAACGTGTTTTTCATGACCTTATTTCAAGGCAGTTAAGCTTTTGAGCAAAAGGTACATAGACCCGTTGAAAAAATGTACTACAAAATAAAGCATCCATTAGCTACGCGGGAGGTTTAAGATCTCATTCCTGATGACTTAATTTGCAGATTTGCGTAGCATTTCGTGTGGCTGCGTGTGAAGACTGCAAGCAGCACAGACCAAGAAGCTGAAGCAGAGTGTGCGAATGAACATTATGCTTGATGTGCTCTGTTCAGAGAAGTGTAACTTTTCAAACGTACGTGAGCAATAAACGAGCACAGCAGGTGAAAACTAAGTTGATTACTACTGAAATATAACCATACACAGGTGCATAGTTATTGCTTGGTGTAGTCGTTTTCTGAATTGTGAAATGAAATGACCGGCCAATGATCAATAAAACCACGTTCACAAGAAATACGTAAAAGCTTCAAATATATATACCCACGCTCAAAATTGAACGACAGCTGAATTCCTGTCGCACGTCTTATTGATTTAATACGAAATTTAACACACTTTTTAAATAGATAATGATGCTATGATGGCGGACATATAGCAAGATTTCAGGCTTCTAATCGAGATGAGAAACAGGACGAAATAATGTTAGCTACAAGATAAACCGCAACGCACCCTGGCAGGGCTCACGTTCATGCTTTGAGTAGTTAGCTAAACATCACACATCAACTGCAAACAAAATTATGGTTGAATTGCATGTGTTCACTCGGTATTCGAACGCTTGGGCCTTAAATGAATTACGATAAAGAAAGGCATACACGAAGCATACATTACGTACAGCGAAAAATGGAGAGTGTTAAAAATATTGATACCATGTAACACGAATTCATCTACAAATCAATTTAATGCAAGCAAATTGAAACAGAACTGCATAATCAAGTCATGCTTTAGACTCTTACACACATATATAAACTCTTTGCAATAGATATAGCAAAGTTAAATAAGATAATTTTATAATGGGATGAGTAGATGTTTATTGATGCCTCGATTAAATGAAGGTTAGAAATGAAAAAAGAGTCTAAAGAACATAAGATGTGGGTACACAAATTCGTCTCCGTGCACATCATCATCAGATGACCATTTGTAACGTACCATACGACTCATTTTATAACGCAGCATAATGAATGAAACTTAAATAACTCATCATCGATCTCGAAACACCAGATAACCAATTTTCCTTGAAGGCCAACAGGTCATTGGAAAATATATTCAGAATGAATTCACAATATACGGGACCAACTTGACCACTCATACCCAGCCTTCGTGATATTCATCCACAGGTAATGTAGTTCGGTTGACTAGATCGTCTCCGACTGTACAGCAAGTCGTCGATAACTCGTTTTTAAGATCTCACTTCAAGCTGCCGCCCAGGTATTATTTCCACGAGACTATGTCTTGCAAATACCACACGCCTCACAAAATCCTCCACAAAAATGGTTGTTTTGGGGATGAAAAACTTCTGATGAAATGATAGCAACTGTTGAGTCTATTTGAAAACGATTCATGCAACTGACCGGAAATAACGGGAAAATATATGAAAATAAACGTGAATGAAGCTCTGATACAGAGAATCCAAATGAAACACGAGCATTAGTTTACAAAATAAGAATGCTCAAAAGCCTTTAATAGAAAATTATAATTATGAGTAGAAGAATGCATCTATGAACTTTCAAATGACAATAACACATCAGATAGTAAAAATGGGTGGAAAACTACGAAGAAATCAATAAAAAAGAATGAAAGTAAGTTTCCAACGCACAGAAAAAACTATTCTAAAAGTTGTGAAAGCGGTGAATTCAGAGACATGCGAAAAAAACATAAGCGTCATAACAGCACGTTATTTTTACTAAAATGAGGCCATCGGTACTTACAAGCTGTTGAGAAAATGAAGCAAAATTACAAGAGAACTTACTTCAGTAAGACGTGCTAAGTATCGAGGAATATTTTGAAGAGCACGACTCGAACAACTGCAGCGAACTTACCTGATCATACGTAAATCATGAAATGAAGATGCTCTGCACAGCGAAGCTGAATTCATGATACCGTACAAAACATTACCGGAAGAATAACATAGAACATTGCTAAGAAAGAAATAGTGTTAGACCATATTAGTATAGGAATCATGTCTGGAAGTTCCGGGAAAAGCAGGACTATGAATGTAGTAAAGTAGCCTGTTTTAAATTGTTGCACGACAGTCCCACAAAATGTGATGCCCAAAACATACAGAGAAATTATGAGAAAGCCAACACAAACACTTAGGCATAAAAAGAGTTGAGAGCTTGAAGAGAGGATTTAAATAAAAACGTAACTACAGCTCCTAAAGACTTGGGGTACTGACACTGTGATGCAGCCTGCAGGTCAGAGGGTGTCATGCCGGTGGCGATATCAGGCCCCGCCTCGCTGTGGTTGTCCATCTCCCCCACAGCACGACTGTCCTCCCCTCCGCTGACCTGCATTGAAGTGCTCAACCCCGAATCTAGGCTGGACAACGGGCCCTGTAGACAGTCACGGCAACATATGAGGTTCTGGTATGTGCAGTAGTACCTCACTCCGTATTGGTATTGACAGATGGAGGAGTAAGGTCTGATGGTCAGTAGCTGCGAAACTGAAGGACTCCTGAATAACTCCAAGAACTATCCAACACTCTTCTTTTCGGCTAGCCATTCATTCACTCAATCAATTAAGAGCCATAACTTGAATTTGGTACTAGATGACTTAAGTAATTATTTTAATAGTCTAGATTTACTCACTATCAGCCACAGTATATGATACAGATTATGAAAGACAATTCCTATGTAGATTTATAAGGTAAGTGTGAATAACTTCACGCTTTCAATCGGTGGCAGGAGTAATTGAGTTTTTGCCATTTTCTCAATCTTCACAATGTGAAATAGGTCTGAATGATGACACCGTCAAGAAAAAATGTAATTTTATAACTCATATTCTTCAGAAAAAATTACGAACGAGTCGTTATTGCGTCGCATTTATGGTGATTTGCCTTGCCACGTCTTGAGAAGAATAACGAGAACAGTTGAAAATGTGCGCAATACAGAACTAAGATTTGAGAAGAAAAAAAAGACTCCATATAAAAGCAGGGTAGTTGAGCAGAGGTGAGGCGAGAATAATCAGTGCAAGAGGCATTAGAAAGAACTTGACGAGACAATGAAGGGACTTTGCTATTGTTAGATGCTCACACATCATAGAGAGTTTGCAAAGAAATTAAATGTACGGTAAAACCTACAGGAAATAAGCATCTCATTAAAAACAGGCTCTGGGGAAAACAATTCAGTGCTACCGATGATTTTCTATACCTCGAGAATTTGCTGTCCTTTAAAAGCAGCAAAAAAGGATTAAATTAAACCAAGTGGAAATTATGTATTTCTGGCTAACTACGTCACTTAGAAGAGCAAGCTTAACTTCGTCTTTTTGGAAGCTCTACAATTTTCAAGCATCTATAATTTGAAGTTAAATTATACTATCTCAATAGAGCTGAGAGAGAGAATTTAGAAATTTTGAATGATGAATAAGACAAGAAAACTAACCAAGTCTAAGCATGAAAACTAAAATAATTAGTTGAGGGATCGGAATACTGGCGTAACTACCATTAACTCATTATATCCTAACATGTGAGATGAAAATCATGACTTAGGAAATAACGGTAAAAATTGTTACCATACCAAAATATCAAAAAAGTATCAAAATTCACTAGAAGATTCTACTAATGAACTTTGTGTTGAGACATAAGCGTATGTATTAAGCTAGAAAGAAGAAATGATTAACATCAAACTGACCACATCATCATCGTCTCGTCTGAGCGTCCTGGAAGGCACAAAGGGATCAGCGGCCGCCCCTACACTGACAGGTCTTCTCTGACCAGAGGACGGTGGGGACCTGCTCAGCTGCACTCCTGCCTTGAACGCAGCCTCGTTACCGCCCTCCAAATTAAGAGACCTCCTGGCAGGGGGAGCTCGTCCGTACCGACTAGTCGCCATGTCGCTGCTGTCCTTCACGCAGTCCAAGAAAACCTCACCAGTAGAGAAGACAGCGGCTTCGTCCGAGCTGAAACTTGCTTCTAAAGAAAGAGTTGAGAGTTCTTCAGCGAGGCGACTTGCCTCGTTACCGAGCAGCTGATCAAACTCCTGACTCTCGAGTAAGCTGACGCTGATACCACCGAAGGATGGAACCCTGTTCAGGTCACACGCAGACTTCTTCAGCGGAGCTGCAACAGCTCCTGGAAAATCGGTATTACCAAGTGGTTTCGGCTCTGAGTTTAACTCTTCAGGTTTTGAAGCACTAAACAAGTGTTCTGAAGGTACAGGGTCTTCTTTAGGAACCAACGTGGTTGATTGTGGTTCAGATGGCGTCTCAGTCTTAAATGAACAAATTGAATTTTCTGTGGTTAAAGATACTTCCTTACACTCTATTTCTTCATCTTCATTATTCGTTATGAAGTTCGTCGATTTTAAGGCTTCAAATGAAACGCCATGAGAATTTGAATCGTTCTTTGATTCAATGAAATTATTATTTTTCTCGACAACTTGGCCCGTATTATTTAACTTTGAACTCGAAGACGAAGACGCAACACCGAAACTACTTCTGCTAGCGAACGGGTTAAAATTAGGATCGTCAAGGTTATCCAAAAAGTCGAGATTGTACCCTTTGGAAGGGACGATTATCTCCTCTTCAGTGTTTGCCTGAGGTAGAGGCACAGCACCACCGTCTTCAGTTCCCTCTCCAAGTTTATGAGGGGCGTGAGTAGCAGCGGGAGCACTACACGGAGCTCGAGAAGATGTCTTAGCTTTCGTAACGGAAGACTTACAGCTAACTGAAGGCTTCTGTCGTGATTTGAGAAAAGGTTTCTTGGCTACTCGCTTAGGTGTTTCTGAAACGGGAGGATTATTGTTTTCCTGTGACGTGCTCACAGAGTCCTTAACTAGTACTGACTTATCAACCGAATCTTCAGTTACAGCATCCCGGTCAATGCCTTTTCCAGTATCTTGGCTAACAGTTGAAGAATTTCGTTTTTCTTCAGGTCCGCTAGACTCCTCGAGTTTGCTAGACGAAGGAGAAAGAGAAGAGGAGGGCTTAGAGCCTGTGTTTTTCTTTTTTTTGATCGCAGGCTTAAGGGGAGGTAACTTTACACCAGGAGGTGGGCTAGGAGGGGGAGAGTTACGGATGGAGGTTTGGGTTCCGAAGGGATTAAAATTTGGGTCGTCAAGATGGTTAAGAAAGTCAAGATTGTAGGTTGCTTTAGGCACTATAGGTACCTCTTCATCTGGGAAAGTGACTTGACTTGTGTCAACAGGGGCAGTGGGCGTGTCAGCAGGGGCAGTGG
>VCRD01000242.1:320826-328326 GCA_006783055.1 Trinorchestia longiramus
GGAGTGTCAGCAGGGGCAGCGACAGTGGGCGTGTCAACAGGGGCAGTGGGAGCGTCAGCAGGGCCAAGATAAGTGTCAGCAGGATTAACAGATGGATCACCAAGGCGAACTAAAGTGTCAGCAGGGGCAACACCAATGTCAGTAGGGGTAACACAAGTGTCAGAAGCAACACAAGTGTCAAGGGCACCAGAAGTGTCAGCTGAAAAAGCTAGTGCTTGCTCTTGTGCAACATGTATACCAGCTGAAGAGATGAGCGTATCAGTAGCAGCTACAGGCGTAGATTCGGGAGTTTCAGCTGAGTCAGTCAGTGTCACCGACAATGGGCCTATAGTGCCAGTAGTTAAATTTAAATTGTTTTCTTGAAGGGTGACAGCATCAACAGGCGTACATGTTGCGCCTTCACATGCATCAAAACTGTTCGAACCTTCCTGAGCTAGCAGATTAGTTTCAGAGACTGCAATTTCAGGATTAGGAACATCGTTAGTATTCACAGACTCGTGCAAAAACTTTTCTAACGGAGATTTCAAATCGCATGACTCAGCTTCTAATGCGTGGGAAGAAGAGACTTTCTGGCTGGTGGGAAGTAGGTGAGAAAGTGATGAACTACGGAAAGCTTCAACAACTGCAGGATCAGAGTCATCTGTACACTTCAACAGCAGGAGCTTGTCCAAATCCGATGATAATTGAAAGTTGTTAGATGAGTTCACGCCAGTTGGGTTGTCGATAATAACAGTTTTGTTCCCACTTACTGTAGGGGTTATGTCGTTCTTAAATTCAGCAGAACTATGGGTATCGGCAAAGGTTGTTTGGTCAGGAAGAGAATCCTGGAACAGAGAAAGTTCCTGACTGGAAGCAATATCCTGACTGAGAGCGAGTTCTTGGGTGAGAGCAAGCTCTTGGATAGCCGCTATGTCTTGATCTGGCGCTGACTGGCGGAATTGCTGGTCACAATCTTCGTTTTGGCAGACTTGGTTCAGTAACGCTTGCTCGTAAAGCTCAAATTCTGAGTCGTCTTGAGATTCTGAGAATGAACCTGAGACCAGGCCGTACCGTTGAGTGGTGTTATTTGAAGGAACGTTAGCTACAGTCCTTCCTGAGCCTTCAGAGTACTCGGAGTCCTCACAGGTACTTGTCTCGGATTGACCTGTAACAGAGTTAAACTTCTGGATAGCAACAGGTTCATTAGTAGAAATCTCTGAACTTATTCCAGTAGTAGATTCGTACGCTGTTGATGAAGTAAAAACTCCTAAAGCAGACGATTCCGGTTCACCAGAAGCAGCAGGTAGTGGGTGAGTCGCAACAATAGGTTTAGAAGCAAAAGTTTCTGATTCCACGATCAAATCAGTGGGAGTTAAAAGATCAACTACAACAGGTTCAAATGCAGTAGAGGTCGTGTCTAATGTAGACGTTGCGGGTTCAGAGTTGACCACAGTCTCTTCTAGAGTAGCATTGAGTGTGTAAGCATCAGAAGCTGCGGTGCATGACAGAAAAGTGGCGTTGTCTTCCACAGGTTCCTCTGCGCTCTCGTACTCCGACTCTGTCAAACACAACTACGAGTTAGAACAGTTATACTACAACAAGACTTAAAGAACAAGTCCGCTATGTAACTATTAGGATTAGTTCATGCTTAGCAAGAATTTAACGAACAAATTAAATACAGAAAACAATCTGCCCTGGTGTTTACTTGCAAAAAAAATACTACAATTCAAACAACTCGAATTTCTACGTTGCCAAGTTTAACGATGGGTTACGTCAAAAAACCCAAGTGGTGTTAATAAATTCCAGGAAATATAAAACAGACTTTTGAAAAGTCAAAATAAGAAGATGGAAGGAAGCTAATACGAGTTCACTATGTTGCAAAGAAACCACTTTTTAAACGTATAAATTACTGAGGCTTTGAGAAAAATAATATTAAATTAATATCCGCAGGAGTAAGTAAAATATTGGTCGCAATAGCCGTAGAGTTTTGCGATGTTACCCTCTTGTAGCAGCGAAGTGCCAAGTTAGCTGACCTGTCCACTTCTGTCCATCCTAAAATATTCTGTATCAACTTTTCCTCTACGTACATTTGGCTGAACTATACGTAGTACGACCAGATACCTTCTTCAATAACAATGTTACTGCAAAGCTTCCAACTGAGAAGAAATCAATGTCAGTATTTCACTAACAATCGGTATTTAAAATTCACGTAAATTTAAATAAAAGTTTTTGGAAAGATGTGGATAAAAAATAGTGAAAGATATTAAATCCCGTTAAACACAAAATAAATCATAAAATTTTCACTTCTGTAAAAATGAACACAGTAACAGGAACATGAAATTCGAAAAGCGTTGTATAATCTTCGTACTTGCATGCGCAGGTTGCACAGCCCGCTACAGGCGAAGCAAAGCAGCATATATAAGTAGTTCACAAGGCGACAGGAACACACAACAAACTCCAAAGAAGGCAATCGCTAGCGAGATACAGTCGCTATGAAAACAATCAAAATGTAAAAAGCAAGAAGAGACGCGCAAGAATACCAACACTGAGAGCAACACCTCATTCCCAGAACAAATGAGGTGAGATTATGCAACGTTATCGTGGTGACCAAGGAAATATCTAGACTGCGCACGCAAAATTATTACTATAATTTATTATTATGCTTATTATTATTTCATTTTAGGGGCTTAACAGTAGGTATTTCTACTTTCATTAAATGAAGACCACTGCGTTGCTTACAAAATAATTTCTTAAAAGCAACAAAAAAGGCTTAAATTTTAGTGTCTCGCTTGGCACAGCCTTTCAAAAGAGGCAAGGAAACGTCTCGCAACAAGAATATATAAGGTCATGAAAATGATCGGAAGACACAAAAGCTAATCTATGCATGACAATGATCTATGCATTGCCTATTCTCGCCTGAGAAACTACAAAACATACGATAAAGAAATAAGATTTGGATAATTTAACTCCAAAATTAAGACCAAAACAATCTCGCAGAATAGAAGCATAATTTATGAAGTTCTGGGAATCCTGCTATCCTAGGCAGCTCACACTTCTCACGAAGACGACCCCTCTTCCTCTCCCTGGCTCAGACTAGCGTTCTTAGTAGAGGTGTCATTGTTACTCGTGATATCGGCTGAGTGATGCCGACACCGGGCGCTCCTAACTCAGATGAACGACTACGCAGGAAAGCTTTACAGTGCGAAATTGAGATATTTGTATGTGGGAGGAAGGAGGGGGTCCGCCAGGAACATAATAATATTTGAGTGTATGGTGATGACCAAGTTGTCATACGCGAGTTTCGTCTGATCCTGACAGCTGGGCTGCGGTGGAACACATGCGTGGGTGTTGATCTTCAAGCGTTTTGTCAGGCCACTCTCTACGGTGTAGAGTTTCTGCTTTGAGATTGTGGACGCACTTGCTATATTTTAGAGGGTCTGTTACATGGGAATTTTTTCAATAATGGTGCTGCGGTGGTAGGCACACGACTCGAGCACGAGGTGTTCTTGATGTATCGAGAACATTAGTTTTTAATCTGGGGGACGCAGTCCCAGGAGGTATCAAACGCAGAACTGGTTTATTACAAATTTTAAATGAACGCTGTGTTTAAAAACCTTCTTAATTTTATAAACATACTAATTGTATATTTCTACAGGTCTAAGATCAGGTTTGCAGGTGTCAGACTGAACTGTCACGTGTGCTACCAAAGTCAGGAATTAGGCAACTCATGCCTGGGTGAGTAAGAGATGAAATACGCTGGTCTAGATTGACGTGTTCGATTGGTTACTTTAGTTCTACCAAGGTGATACTTAGCACAGTGTTATGTACTGACACTGCCCTTATGTGTGCCATAGTAGGATATGAAATTTGTCTATTGAACTAACATACCCAAGCACAAAGAACGCGTTACAAGAATGTGAACGTGAACAAAGATCAAAAAACATTTAAAAAAACGTAATGAAAGTATTAGCATTATATAATTTAAGAATAACTTACTTTTTTTGAAAGCAAATTTGCGAATCATCTTCAAAGACTAAAATGTCCTGAACCTCTCAAAAATCCAAGTTAAAACTCTTCAAAATTCGTTATCTACTGACCATACAACTAATCAACAAACAAAGCATGAGCACAATGATAAAAAACTATCTTGTGGAATTGATCTTAATTGCTACGATGCAAACAAGAAGCAAACATATTAGTTTTCGAAAGTTAATGAGCGAGTGGCAAAATATCTACGTATGGAAGAAATCAAGAGAAAAGTAAGCTGAAATTATTTAAACCAAAAAATAGGGTGTATTGTTCACAAAAAAGTCTTGTGCAAAAGACTTTAAAAACACAAACTAAAAATTGAGTAGTGATGAAAACTTTACTTTCAGAAGCTTATGCCAAGAATGCTTACATTTATGCACTACACCATCACACAGACCTGCTGTAACTCCTACAATAAACTTCCTACAGAACGTCGCTGTTTATGATATTTTTTTTAATTCGACTAGAGAACATAATTCTGAATTACAGCAACACATCAGTTCAAAGGCCTCGCAATCTAGACATACGCCTAATGAAATATTCATTAGTTCATTTCCTGATTTTTTAAATTGCCTCCTCAGGGTTCCTCAGATGTGTGTGAAGGGTTGTCTCGAGAGCCTGGCAAGGTGTCACAATAAAGTTTGCTTGGATAGTCGAAATCCTGGCAAAACGTCTCAAAATGTTAGCCTTACTATAATGGTATTAGGACTTAATACTCAATAAGTTAAACAGCTCCGTTACTGTTTAGGAAGGAGGCTTGAGTTCACACAAGAAGCTGACAAGGGGCATAGCACAACAACGCATCTCAAGACCCGCATAAGCCAGAATGCGGCACCGAAGTAAGTTTCCTATTCAGGATACAACCCTATAGCAGATCTGCCTAGCAAAAAAATCCCATCATTCGAGGCTAAATGATAGATAAAATAAAAATACAAAATTTAAATGTTTTCAGCTAGTAATTGTCGAAACTTCTAACATAAATTTGAATCGAAAATTTTCTCATCAGTGTCAAATCTAAATAGAGATCAGAGAATATCAGTGTTTTTACAGAAAAATTTCTTGCCATTTTTAACTAAAGAATGACACTAAATAGGGTTCTCAAAAAACAAAATTCACTACCGCAAACAAACAACGTAACGTGAAACAACAATTTCCTTAGGTAAATGTTTTCTTTAAAACCATGTCACTGAGGGAATCAGCAAAGCAACCTGACCAGCAACACCAGCACTGCACACACAGCACCACCAGCACTGCACACACAGCAACACCAGCACTGCACACACAGTAACACCAGCACTGCACACACAGCAACACCAGCACTGCACACACAGCAACACTGACTGCAGGCGAGTGTACAGTCAGTGCAGCAAGGGTAGATAGGAAGGCGGTATCGGGTGCAAGATAAGCTCTAAACAGCACCGGCTTTTATCGCCTCTCATTCCGCCAATATCGTTATGAGTTCACCTAAATAAGCTCGTTAATTGAGGTAATTGCTATGTTTCTTTTTGGAAGGAGCAAATTGGCGAACTCTTTCATCAGGTATTAAATGCATTAGTATTCCAAGACCATACCACGATTTTTACATTTCTACTCCCTACACCAAACCTGCGGTATTTTTGTATTTTCGCGTGAAAATTGTCAGATCCAATATTTAATGCAATGTGAGGCAAGCGTACGCTGTGAGTCTTGTCAACCACGCAAAAACTAAGTAACATAAAAAAAGCTGCATTTCACATACTGTACGATGTCTGAAAAGACTAGCAATGTAAAAAGCCATACTAACTGGAACAAATATGTAAACATCAACTTGAAGTAATTCAATATGACGATTATAAAAGCAAAATGCAAAATTTCAATAGCATTAAAAGTTCATGAAAACAGAGCTAAGTCACCGGAAATTGACGCCACCACATCCACGAGAAGTTTAGAAGTAAAAACAACATGAGATTAAAATATAAACACGAACACCAAGTGAAAACTAAGACAGAAAACAATAATAAAAACATAACCATAGCTCTCGGAGACTCATGTAGAAAAGAGGCATAGTAAACACATTAATTAAACAGTTAACAACACAAAAATTAGAGAGTTAACAACACAAGAACTAGAGAGTTAACACAAGAACTAGACAGTTAACAACACAAGAACTAGACAGTTAACAACACAAGAACTAGACAGTTAACAACACAAGAACTAGAGAGTTAACACAAGAACTAGACAGTGAACAACACAAGAACTAGACAGCTAACACAAGAACTAGACAGTTAACAACACAAGAACTAGACAGTTAACAACACAAGAACTAGACAGTTAACAACACAAGAACTAGACAGTTAACAACACAAGAACTAGACAGTTAACACAAGAACTAGAGAGTTAACACAAGAACTAGAGAGTTAACAACACAAGAACTAGAGAGTTAACACACAAGAACTAGACAGTTAACACAAGAACTAGTACCTTTATGAGAGAGAGTCGGTGGCGCAGGCACCACTGTCTTAGCTGCACAAGAAGTAAGAGTTAAAGCAACACTAGCATGCTGGAGTTCTGCAATTACAGTCGCTCACCTTATTTTCTCCAAGAGAACATCGTGCTCCGCTACAAGCAATACAATTCATGTCCAGCCTTGCCCTCACGCAAGCATCCTCTCATTGTTAAGTTAATGAGAAATGGTTACTTTTTGTTCAACAGAAATCTACATAGAAATGTTAGGAGTTTTCAAGACTGAGGATTGCCTAACTAGAAATGAACATGAAAGACATCCTCGAGTGCAGAAAGAATACAATAAAAAGTTAATGACAGCCAAAATCGGTGTTAATTACGGAGAGCTGAGAAAGATAAACAACTTGCATTCTAAATACGAAACATCAAACACAAAGTCAACTTTTTACCATTATTTGTGTATGTTAGTAAATTAAAAAATGCCCTTTACAAACTTCAGAGAAGACAAGAAGAATAAGAGCAAGTGAGACACAATCCCTACATTCTGACGGCAGAACAAGAAACGTCCACTGAAACTGAGTAACGCAACGGTTTTTATTAATTAAAAACAGAGATCTGGCGATAACCAGCTATCAGGACTCGGAAATCTATCATTATTATTATATTCCGGCGGAAATCTCGTATAGAGCAATAACTAAAACTGAATATTTCTCATCATTGACTTGTAGAAAAATTCAGCAGAAACAGAAAGAGGGTCTTATGTCATATTGAAAGGAGTTCAAAAGCTGAATTTGTACAGCCCAATTAGCCGCCATTCCAATGAAGCAGCACTCATGTCTTATTTAACTCCCATACTTAGTATAAGCAGTATTATGCATGAAGAGTATTATGCGTGAAACGAATTATGCGTGAAACGAATTATGCGTGAAGCGAATTATGCGTGAAGCGAATTATGCGTGAAGCGAATTATGCGTGAAACGAATTATGCGTGAAACGAATTATGCGTGAAGCGAATTATGCGTGAAGCGAATTATGCGTGAAGCGAATTAT
>VCRD01000242.1:330826-333682 GCA_006783055.1 Trinorchestia longiramus
ACCCCAATAATACCATTCATAAAATATTCATGTTTAAATATTGATGACTTAATATCTGTAAAAAATAACTATGTTGGTTGATTTGAAGGTCATATCATTTCTTAATTCAAGCAAATGAACTGTTCAATAAATTTCATATTTAAAAATCTAATATGTACTAAGAATGACCGTCGCATGTTTATATATTCATTTATTTATTTCTTTATATGTTTCGTGTCACTTTAAAAAAAATTAGAGAGATCCAGAGCCTTATATACTCCAGTCCATTTTGTGGATACAGAGTTTGGCAGGGTATTGCCCTATGATTCGGGTACATTGAACCCAAATATGACACAAATTGCAGAGTCAATTGCAGCAGTAGAAAACTAAGTGTCTTAGTTTTCACAAGGAATGTTGTCATTAAAGAAATACTCAATTAAAACATTTGTCCTTTGTAAATATATATAAAATTAAACATATTGCATTGTATTCTTATATGTAATTTTATTTAACATCTTTCCAACAGTATCTGCCATCATTTCTGACAGCTGGGTACACTAGTAATAATAATAATACTAGTAAAATCATAACAAGAGACATTTATGCCACAATAAATGATTTTCATATAATTTAATTCATGAATTCTAAAATTATTATCTTAAGTTTGTAACATGCAGGACTCTAACCTCAGTGGAAGGACATGTATCAAGAGTTACAAAAGTAATCAAACTAGATTGTAAATGCATATAACTTCTAAGATTAACTACACCACAAACTTTAACAGAATTTTAGTATAGGTAGCAAACAAGGTAGCCATTAACAAGCAAAATAATACTGTTATAGACTAAATATTACATGTACATATACCACATTGACCTACAGTTATTCCATAGAACATGCTTGAGAAAACATGCTACCCATTTTTCATGCATAACATTAAGAGCACTAATTCTTAGCAATTAATTTTCAAGGCATTCAAGCCTAGCCTTATATTACTTTAATGTTGACAAGAAGTACTAAACTCTAAAATTTGCAACATACAAATTATAATGAATAAAACTTGTCCCACCTAGAAATCAAGGAATGTTTAGTTGTGCAAGTTTGTACTCCAGTAGTAGAGCAAGTCAACAAGCTAAAAATAAAAAGTGAAGCAAGCCCCAACATGAGCTGCCTTTCCAAGAGAGACAAAACATATCCTTTTACTAGAGAACAAGTCAGAAGCTATCACATGAACAATCAGCCACAATATATGCCATCATGTATCCATTTGACCAGTTCTCTATGAATCACTAAGTGTTTTTCTCTACCATGCTTTGCTAGAAAACAAGTCAGAAACTGTAAATACAAACAAGCAGTCAACTAAGATATATGCAACCATTCATTTTGACTGTGTTTCCTTGATTGCCAAAGCATTTTCAATTACAATGCTGAGCTGGAAACCAAGTCAAAGATTGTAAATGAGCAGTCAACAAGATGTGTACAATCATACATACATTGAGACTGAGTTTTTGTGACTGAAAAAGTATTTTCTGCTGCAATGCTTTCTTGAAAATCAAATCAGGACCTCAATAATCAGACAACCACAACATAAGCAAGCATTCATGCATGCATTATTAGCACTTGCTGAGTAATATCAGTCATACTTCTGTGATTTCACAATTGGTGAATTTTGTTACAGAAATTGTACTTTTAACAAAATTATTCAGTTTAAAAATTAGCTTATTAGGAATATTCATGAATATAGAGGTACAGTATATAGAGTATGCAGATAATTAGAAGGTAACTTTAATAGAATATTCTCAACAAATGATGAACACGAGTTGTACTTCATAGGTCTGATATTTCGGCTATTTTCAGGCTAACACATTTTCTGCGAAGTGACCCACTGGTGGGTCACTTACATTAGGTTCTGGAATTTTTTCCAAGTCTTTTAGTGACTATGTGTACAAAGTAAAGATTCGCACCGGCTAGGCAATCGCAGGAAACATGTTAAGCTTACGGCTGAAATAAGGAAAAAATTAAGATTTTAACTAAGGTATAATTTTGTTTGCAGTAAAAGTCTTTTCTCTAATTACTTAAGAAAACATTTCTTGTAGAATAAGAAGAAAGTAACTTCAGAAACATTTTATGATTATGCAACATATTTATTTTAGTATTTACACTTTTCATGTACTCTAGATGAAACAAATGTTTACTACCAATGAAAATTCAAGATTTTTATCAATTTCATTAATCTATTAAGCATTCAAGTATTCTACTAGGCATTTACCCATGCTACTAGGCATTCAAGCAATTGACTAGGCATTTACCCATGCTACTAGGAATTCAAGCAATTGACTAGGCATTTACCCATGCTACTAGGCATTCAAGCAATTGACTAGGCATTAAACAACTACAAACAAAAAGAAAAATGCTCACAAGTCTCTCATTGCGTTTATTAGCAGCAGAAAACAGCCTTGAAACCAGATCAAAACAAGGAGATGGAACAGGTATGAAGAAAGACACCAAGAAAAACAATGGATTCATTTTCTTGGAAATGTATAAGAAATCCTCAAACAATACTGAAAAAATTGGAAATCTAATAAAAAAATTAAAAAACATATACAAAAAAATTTCTTCTTTGAATTTACAGATACATAGCTTTCTTAGTTCATTCACATTTCAGCAATTACAATATAATGTATTACTCAAAAAATATATATATTGTTATGAGTGACAAATACTAGTTTGATTAATTTATCAAGTCAATATTGCTCTACTATTTAATAGTTATCAAATATTATTAAGAAAAGGCACAAAAATAGCAAAATAAGTATGTACCAAAAAATATGATACTAATTTTTATAATCGATATAATGCTTATTTTTGCAATGCATA
>VCRD01000242.1:334494-360740 GCA_006783055.1 Trinorchestia longiramus
TTGAAACTTTGACAGCATCAACACAATCACAGAAAACGAAAACATAGCATAAAAAATGTTTTATTGATAACTATGGTAAAACTTTATTTCATGAAAAATTTCCATAAGTTAGTAGTAAATACTGCCAACAAAGTTTTAAAATTAAATTTATTTCCTTCAAAAAAATTCTACTATATCGACGAAAGTAACTAAGCTACTCTCTTATCTTAATAATTGAGTCTGCTAAAATAAAAACGTTTCCCACATTATTATGTTCTATTGAGTATGAAACACACTCGTAAGTGAATATAAAAGTGTTCCCACGAAAATTTGCTCTACATAAAAATACTCCACTCTTTCATAAAATGAGAATCTGCGTTCTGTCCACTTTAGAACTTAACTTCATTCTAAACTTAAAAAAGTATTTTCATTTTTTAACACAAAATTGTCAATCTTTTCAAAAACAAGCGAAATTTTGAAATTTACAGGAGATTAAATTAAGCTGGAGATGTTAAGGAAGCAGGTTACTTTAGACAACTGTTCGATATCAATTTTTAAAAAAATATACAGAATTCTGCGTATTACATCAGCAAGAAAGAATCTTGACAATACGAAACGGACATTGAAACGATCGATACCATACAAATTGTTTGCTAGCTGAGTTCGCACACAATGACGTACGAGACTTAGGAATTGTCTCCAAATCACAAGCGTAAAATACACTTAGCTCACCTGCATCAAACTTCTCAGAAAATTCATGTTGGAGTACAAGCTTTTTACACTGTGTCGTGCATTTAAATGATATCACAGGATTCAAATACAGCAAGATACGTTTCTTTGTGGATACTCATATATTAAATGTTACTTCATATGACACGAAGGATAATTGTTCTTCTATTCGTGAAACCGATATCTTCATTATTTATGACTTCTTCATAGTTTCCACTTACTACATTGCAGAATTTCAACTGTCACTTGCATTTCAGGGATAATCAAGAAACGGTAAAATTACGAGAGTTTTTACAGAAATAAATTCCAAGTTAAAACGTACCAACAGTAAATTGAATTTATTCAACACGAACAACGAATTCGAACAAACGAGACGTCTTTGTCTAAAAGAATCTACAGTACAAATGCATTGAAAGTCAGTGAGCATAGATCTATGCTAGGACGAGCTACATGAGCTACAGAACAAGCTGAAGATGGAGCGACTAGAATAAACACCAGCAAGCTGTACTCGTCAGACTCGGCTCACAGACACATCTGGGCAAACAAAAAGAGGTGACTCATTCATAGGTGTAACTTGATATTTGTACTTTAGAAGTGAATACTTAAAAATAACGGATTTCAGCCAGCCACTACCTATCCTTTACTGTACTGAAAGCGTCTCACATTTAACTAAGCAAATGTTTTTCTTGTAGAATTACTCATGTTTCAGGATCGGGTGTTATCAGTTATTCATATCATTCTACCGATAGTGCACGTGATTAGTCAAGTTAAAATTAAACATTAATGTCAACATCTGAGACTCTCCTAGTAAATCGTATTATCACCCATGGAAAATACGAGTTCTGAAATTTATTGTGACATTTGAGTTGCGAGACTGCCATGGCATCATAGATTAATTGATTTCCATTGAGAATAATCCAGTTGAATCGCCGGTAAATTTAGAAGAAATTGAAAGTAAGAACAAGAAATATGGCACATGCATAAGCAGCTGCAGGCTCTGCAGTGCAGTTAGTAAGTACCACCCGGGCGAGATTTGCATGCCACACATGCACATTGTGGAAGCTTATCCAAATTTGGCCATAATTACTAAGTTCATCCTCAGACGTAGCACTACGCAACTATTTTCATCTCAAAACTGAAATGAAAATTTTTACCTCTCGCGTGGATGACAAGTGCTACTTGAGAATATTGAAACGCATTCGAATTGGACAATTTTGTAGTCTTAGTTTTTGTATTAAGGCCAGTGGCTAGCAGCGGCCAATTGAAAATTACTCAAGAGTACTCAGACAATTAACGTCAATTAATCACGAGAAAATGATCCCGTTTGCGACAAACGTAAATTAAAATATTAAGTAAATCGATCATACGATACTTTTAGTGACACATTACTATCAGAATATAATATTCAAATGCAATATATAGGTAGAATCACAACGTTTTACAGCAGGACAAGCCCACACACAACCTCCGTCGCTCTGGCACAGAACCAACACACTGGCACTGCGTCGTGGTGCACAGAGGGATAAAATTCTTGAAGTGTGGCACAAACTTTTTGCGTGTTCCCCTCACACTCTCTTGTCGAAGCAACGTGAATTTTATTTTTTTACCGGGGACAGAGACACAGTTGTACAACTTGTGAAATCATAATTTTTGATAGAATTAGTTACAAGAGCATAGGAAGGGAAGCAAAAGAGGTAGCCCTGTCACGCGCAGTAGACCCAGAATGCAGCGGCATCTCAACTGTCCCAGGGTTTCTCCTCTGCTGCTATTCGCAGACCTGTGCTTGCTTAACGCGCTGTAAAAATAAATAGTTGTTATACTTAACATTGGCTGTACGAGACTGTAATACGCTATATATATTCTGGCAGTTTTTAACCATGAGAAAGGTTCCTGCCTGTATTAATAGGCTATTCTGAGGGGTATAAATTCTTGGATTTGAGCCATGGTGAACATTCGTACTGCACTCGTTTGCATGCGGCCAAACAATAACGATATTGACTTGAGGAGAGTTATAAATGCATTTAGGATGTGGTGCCAGACAATGTTAGTCCTGGGCTGTATGTGAGGTACTCATGATCAGCAAGAGCCGTGCAGTACATGACACTATAATTAAGTCGTGATATTATTCGTACTCAACAAGACTGGGAGAGTCGTACTCTACACAGCACTCACCTTCATTTCTATGTGACGTTCGCTTGACCTACAAGTTATAGATATAAGAGGTAAATTGAAAGCAAACTTGTGTAAAATGAATATGTATGAATCACGGTGGTGGAGAAGAAGAAAAATTTAGGTATGATGCATCCAAGTGTACACTATTGTACCAAAGGATCATGAATCCTAACAAGGCTGATATGAATGTAATTATTTCGATGCAAATAATTTAAAGAAAACAATAATAAGAATGGCTGTTTGTCACACTCCAGCTAAAAGCGACAATTGAAATCAATGTTCATTTAACACAAACCTATGCGTTGAGGACAAAATAGCTTTACCCACATAAATTTTTATGTGAATTGTACACATTTTATTCCTATTTCTTGTATTCTTAACACCAACATAGCAAAGAAGAAGAAATTCCTCGCTGTCATCGCACTGCCTACTGATCGACCACTGCCTACAACCGCCTCCTTATTTCAAGTTTTCTTAAGATTTTTAACTCGCAGACAAGTTACTGAAAGTTTCCAGGGAAGATAAAGGGAGATCTAATTATTAAAAAGAACTGGAAGATCATGGCTAATCAGAGAGAGAGTTTGTTCAACACAGTACGTAGAATAAAATGCAGCACATCACTGAGACTCCCACAGACACACCAACAACACAGTGAGGCGAACTATGACGTAGTCATAGAATTTAAGAATGAATGTCGTCTCTTATCAGTGTATCTCACATATGTAACCTACAATCAATTTCAAAACGATAAGCTAACAATTTCTGAGTACACACAAGTATTTTGACGATACGTTTTTATTCACAAAAGTTTAAAGGTTCGAAACAATAAGAATATAGTTGACAACCAGAGTTCTACGAAAAGGCTGAAATGGTTTTAAAGTTATGACTATCTGATAGGTAGCCTCCATTAACTGCACACTCAAGTTCATTCATTAATGAATTACTACTGAATTAAGAAATACTGTTTCGAACGGTAACTGCAGTCTCTAAGACAGCAAATTCACTCATTGAGTCAAGTGCTGAGGCGAATAAGCTGGAATGCTCCTAATAAGATTCTACTAAAAACAAAATACTGAAGAAAGTCCATTGGGACACGCGAATTGTTAGTTTGAAAACGTTTTGAATACTCAAAAAGTTCACAAAAAAAACACAATTTTGAACATACAAAGGAAAAAAAGACGGAATATTAGGATGAAATAGAAACACAGTTTTACCGTAAATTTCAGTTCACACAGTAATGTGATCTTTGAGGTCTGATTTTAATAAGAATACTCAGATCCTTTTCAGCTGCCAAAGTAATGAATACAAAACAAGCAATGTTTCCAAATATATTTACTAAATACATTGATCCTAAATATTAAAAAATAAATTTCCGAGTCACAGCTTAACAATACAGTTTCAAGGTTCAAAACCTTAATTAAAATTTAGAATATATACGAGTACATTTTACAAGAAATATTCATTTCAATGATTCAATATCAGCATTAATTACGAATTTTCTATGATGATTATATCGCAGGGCACGATTCTGAATTATATATAATTTGCAGAAGTCTCATCATACTTTAGAATAAATCACAAGAATAAATAGTTTAGTGTTATCTCACCTTACAACTGAAATAGTCGATAGTATACGTAAATTCAGTCCTGTATCTTAGTCGACATCTCAATAATTTTCGTGTCATGTATTTCCCGATCATGCGAACTAATTATACAGTTTTCGCTTCTCATCACTCAGACTCTAATGCAAATTGGCCTTGTTTTTATGGCACTAAATGCAAAGAACTTACCGCATGCCAACTATCATATTTTATTAGAAAACATTTGTTGCAGATCCCGTCTTCCCTACACATGCGTGACGTCACTTTAGTGAAGTGATGCTCGATAACACACAACTTCTTACACATATGTGGATACAGGTAACATATAATACTACTCAAGTCATAATTACGAATGAGAAAATGTATTAGTGTAATAAAAGTAATTTGCTACTCAACGAATTACGATAGATTACTCTCTT
Source organism: Trinorchestia longiramus (assembly GCA_006783055.1). Lineage (NCBI taxonomy): Eukaryota > Metazoa > Arthropoda > Malacostraca > Amphipoda > Talitridae > Trinorchestia > Trinorchestia longiramus. The sequence goes on from VCRD01000242.1 coordinate 339,395, forward strand.
GCAGAATTAAATGATAGACAAAGACCTTAGAAAAAGAAAATAGGCCCAAATACCACTAAAAATAACGTTTGAAACTATTCAGGCTGAGAGAGCCTCTGTTCTCCTGAAAGAGAAAGTTATTTTAGTGGACAAGCCACGAAAGAAAAAATTTGAAGCAGCCATTGTTTGATGACACTGTAAACAAACTCGTTGTTACTTGCCTACCTCAACAAACGCTTTGAACGGAGTAAATATTTGTCATCCGGGGTAACATACGACACAAAAAACGCATGCCTGTGCGCCACAGAACTGCGGGCAGTTCATCAAGTCGCAAGTGTGACGAGTTATGCTGCGTCGGAGTTTTCTATATGTGTGTTATTCATCATGATATTCGTTTTGATTCATCAGGCTATTCGTGATGTCGTTGCTCTTGTTCGTCATGTTGTTCGTTTGTGTTATTCGTGCGAGCCATTCGGATGTATTATTCGTTGAGGTATTCGCATAGATAAATAAACTTCGTTACACAAAAGACGTTGAATACAACAAAACGCTCAGAACTGATATGAGTGAGATTAATGCAGTCGTGGAGCATCCAAGCCAGACAATATTGACACAAACCACTTCCCAATAACATCGTAGGAGAGTAATAGCTCAATTACGCATGTGAGGGCGCGGAAACACTCCAAATCATCAAGCAATGATCGTACTCGTCCACACTATACCAAAAAAAATACCACTGCCACTGTATACCTCTCCTATTTAATTTATGATGCATGTTACAAGTTTTACAATCCATTTGTATGTCAAAATGTAAAAATTAAATATAATTCAAGTATGATTTGATCCAAGCTTCGCCAGTATGTACAACTGAGAGCCTGGACGAGACCATCATGCAACGCTAAACATCACTGAACAGATGCTCACAATCAGCGTAATCGAGATCAGCTTCTCGGCCGCAGCTGAAGCAACGCATGACAGGCACAGCAGTCCGCAAGATTGATACTTTGCACAACAGTCAACAATGACCATAATTCAAGTCTATTCAGGATAGTAATGTAAACTGGAACAAGACTAAGGTTTAGTTCCTTATTTGCACTGAAAATTCTATCACACTAAAAGAAAGAGCAAGAAGGGGATAAAAATGAATATATGTCGATATAATTCAGATGCTGCTGTACCAATTTTACTAAAATATTGCATAAATAAATTTTAAGAAAATGCTTGAGTGATATTCTAATTAATTTCATCACTGTGCTAAGAGTTCAACATGATGTGATCAAATTGAGGATATTGAAATTTAGAAAGAAAAATCAACTTAAGTAAAAGTGTTCAATCTAAATGAGCACTGTGAAATTCTAATTTAACTCGAGGAGTAAGCTAATTTGTGTAGGACGGTAGAAGACTGTATGATAAAATACTTCAATGCTCTGTGAACGAGGCGCGAACAAAAGTTTAGGTGTATCTATGGTCAACCAAGAAGTTGCGCAGTATTACTGGGGTCAAGAGGCTGGAGCAGACATGCAAGTGTCACGAACAGAGGCAGAGTACGATGGTGGCGATCAACGAGAGAACTAGCCATCCTGCTTCATTTGCGTCAATTTCTAATGATGTACTCCCATTTTAACGTTACTTTCCAAGTGAGAGATACAATTTTTAGCAGCATAATTATAATTGCAAAACTGGAACCTGAATACGCCGCCGCTCCTTTCTATCGCTGATCAGCGTCACAAACTCACATGAGGCTAACACTTTTATATGGGACCCCAGAAGGTACAGGCTGCACAAAGTCAATGTCATGAAAATAACTATATTGCTCAATTTACAATAACATAGCAACTATCGCTCATATGTTTCAGAATACAGAATACTGTTCATAGCGTCTCACACGGATAATGTGTTCCATTTTTTCACAAGCAGCGCTAGGAGAAACTGCAAAACTTGCTGTTTTGCTTCGTTAAGTTTCCCATCAGTAGCTCTACTCGAGAGAACGGCCTCAGTGTGTACAAGTCTAAGGAAGACAAAAAACAACCTTTATCTCAACTAAATCCATGTAACTTAAGTGGTTAAAGACGTACTAGCGGTTATTCTCGAGCAAACAGAAAATCAACTTAATCCATTTTACATGACCGATCGTTTGGTAAGACAAACGCTAGCAGCTAGCGAATAGAAATGTCTCTTTTAACTTTAGAAGAAACCTTGAGAAGGGCCGTACCTCTTGTTTGTTTGTAAACATGAGCATGGCTAGCGGGTGAGTTCGAAACACAGGTTGCACATGAACTTTGATTACTGAAGAGCCATGCTCGGCTGGCTCTGGACCGCAGCCTCGCGTGGAGTTGAGAAAGGATTGAGCGGCCGCCTGGCTAATAAGAACGATAATGAGCGGAACGAATGTTCTAGCTTATGCCGTACATTCGCTGAGAGAAACGTCTGTCTGCCCTTAAAAAATAAATCAAGTAATTGGTAAGGAATGTGATTTTGGGTAAAATTTTGGAGTCAGCCTGATTTTCTTGGGTTAGTGTAATTGAATATAATTCATTCAATGAATATGTAATTTCGCGGTGGGACATCAGTCACATTCGAAAAAAAATTGATCATTTGATTAGTTACCCCAATCGGTTTTGAAAACAGTACTGGCATAATGTACCCTGCCTTTATCAGCAGCACACGAGAGTAGCCGCATAATTGATGCAGAATTTATATGAATGAATACAGAGTATGCACAGCATGATCTGATGATCATATGGTAAGAAATATATAAGTATTATATATCTTGGAGAAATATTACTTCTTACATTGGCAACCTAGCACTCAGTACCTCCACGGAATGCAGAATATCACTTGAGATTTAGGTTCATCCCCTTGTAGAACGTCGGATGAGCCCGCAACTCACCATGCACTTTTTTACTAACTGTCATATTGCACAATGTAACTAGCTCCCACACTGCACAATGTTACTAATTGCACAACGTTACTCATTGCATGATGTTATAATTGTCACACTGCACAGTGTTACTAACTGCCCAATTGCACGATGTTATCAACTGCCAAATTTTACATTGTCATTAACTGCCAAGTTTCATGTTATTAAGTACGGTGCCAGTCAGGAAGACCCACAAAATGCCCCAGCCTAGCACTACACAGTCGCGGCTCTCACAAGCCGCCTCACTGTCAAGCATCCCTCGTGTGTCACTGATCGATGAATGGATTATCCTCCAGCGTAAATACAACGACTACCAGGTACTAATGGTCGGTAAAATATTCATAATGTTCGTGTATTGTATTCACTCTAATAAATTAACTTTCCATCATGTAAAGAAGGAAATAATCATTATGATGGGCAATGCGAATGAATAAGACAGTTGTGCAGAAAAATCAAGCAGTTTTAGCTTTATATATTTTGTGTACCGGCACGACTGTTCGCTATGCTTTGCTCTAGATACGATACCACATCGTCACACAGGAGTCTTCGACCATCGGAAGGCGGGATCGATGCAACACTGAGTGACCAACACGCTTGATGATGCTCTACACTGTAGACTCTAGAATGTAGAGCATTATCAGGCGTGTTGGTTACGTCGCATGCGTTTACAGAGGCGCATGCGACGTAACTTAGGTTGAATTTACGACGCTGTAAAAACTGATGAGCAGAATATTAGTTCTCTCACAAAAGAGAGACTAACGTCACTACAGAGCATAGGTCACCTCCATGCAAGATTTACTGTTCTTCATTAATTTACAAGTTTGAGGCAATCACGGCTACTAGTTCTTGGTTAACTAGAGTACCCGAGGAAAATCCACGGTTTAAAAGTGATAAAATTAAGGATCTTTCACGTTCAACTATTTTTCGCTCCATAATTGTGTCATGAGTTTGATTAGATTTGACCAATTTGAAAGTATTATAAAGACTTATGTATTAGAGATTTATGACGAATTATTGTTATGAATGAATGTTTTCATGAATATATACTGAACTTCTAGTCTGTATTTTATCTACTGATAACATGGCTGTAGAAGTTTCACGATATAAATGTTATAAAATTAAGGATGTATGGAATAAAATACATTGTTTACTTTTACATATAAGTTAATGAAATACACTTTTTCAATAAAATAACAAGAACAAAAGTTAAAACAGTAATTTACCTTAGATTTCGATTTCAGTTCAATAGTTTTTCTTCAGTAATAGATTGGAAGAAATGGGACGCACACACACAGATATAGAGAGAGACAGAGATGGAGATACATTGTGTATTGTGTAAGTAGATGGCTTGTGACACGTAATTCTTTGCTGGCTTAGGAAGAGCAACACAAGAGTAAGACTTACAATTTTTCGCAACTGAAATTCGAATACTATACTTTATTACCTGTCTAATTGATCAGGTAATTGTGAGCTTTGCACCAGGATCATCACGCTAATATACATGAAATCGACCATAGAATAAAAGGAAATCATATTCTGCTCCTGCTCTTTCTCAACAAAGCCTCATGTTCCACAATCTCGGCCCAGGTACTTGTCACAAGCCAGACGTACAATCCAAGCCCTGAGTTAAACCTTCAGGCAAAACTAGGGTTCTATGTTTGCCCTCGTCACTCAATTACGATATTTTACTTTCGGCAACACTAGGTGGCTTGAATCAAATTGAAAATAGCTTTCCAGTAAAATTTAATATTTCACAAGTTTCGAAAGTTTCTTAAATTCCTCAAATAATAAGAGAAATTATAAATTCAGGACTTCGACATCATCGTATGGAGAAATATTGATATGAAATAAAAATCCTCAAACGTGTTATAAATAATAAATAATTTAGGTTAATTTCTTTTAATGCTTGTATGAAAGTTTTTCCATCTAGCGAAAGTGTTCCTACGCATCGAGAAAATCGAAGAGGTTTATAACATACATATAATTTAGTATCGAACGAAGCGCGAAGATTTTTTAATATATTTTCAAAACAAGGTGAAGGAAGTGACCACCTGAGCTACAGCATAGAGAAACGTCATTTATCTAAAGTATCCCAGTTTGATAAACTGACAAAAATATGCCATCGAAAGATGTGATGTGTGTGTTGTGAGTAGACATTCCCGTACGCTGCCCCACAACCCAGCACAGCAACAAGAACCTTGACGTGCGAGGAATGTACTGACCAGCCCCCGGCCACCACGCGTACTCTCAAGACTAGTCTTCTACAGACGTTGTTTATAATACGCTGGCAGTCTATGAACCTCCCGATCTTTGGCCTTGACTATTTAGAAAGTGGTCAGTGCCAGTTCAAGTATTTTCTAGCAATTGAAAGTATTGTGAGTTGAGAACTAAAATTAGTAACAATGACTATAAACAAGAACGAAAACAGAATTAGCATAAATTTAGTGAGAAAAGTCCAGCTGCAGGGTGCGGCCACATAATTTCTTTCTTCATAACTTTTTGAAAGGCCAAAAAGGAAGTTATGTTGCTGCAACCTGTAGCTGGACTTCACCTAATAGGATACTCAGGAACTATTATGATCAATTTATTAAACAGGAATCAGTTTTTTTTTCAATTCTGATCAGGTAGTAAAATTCGTCACACCACAGATCGAGATATTATAACTCATGGGTATTGTCCAAAAGCGTCGGAAGTATCTGATGCACATTACGTATGAAATATTGCCTAGATATACATTAATTCAGCGTCGGTAATTGAAGGGTGGACAGCACTAGTGGACTACTTGCATTTTTTCCCGTGGTAAATATAATATATTTTCCACGGGAAAAAATGCAAGTAGTCCACTCCCGTGCTGTCGCTAACACAGCGCTGACAGAGGCGATTACGATTCAGTAGTTTACTATATGAAGGGTGGACAGCACTAGTGGACTACTTGCATTTTTTCCCACGGGAGAAACTGCAAGTAGTCCACTAGTGCTGTCCACCCTTCAATTATTAACTCCGGAAAAGCTTTTTCGAAATACTACACAAGCTACATTATAAAACGCTGGTCTTGATATGTCAGCATCCCAATGTTATACGAAAAAATGTAAAAGATTTGAATACGGCATTATTTCGTACAGGATCTCAGGTCATATTCTGTACATCATAAATCAGTGAATGTTTTTAATGATAATTCATCCAACTTACGTCCCATTCACCATGCCAAGCCTCAATTTAGATGTTTTCGCTCCCGGCAGTCGCGCAAGTGAAATTCCGGAACAGGTTCGAAATAGAAAGATGACAGCGCGTCTGCATTGGGGCACACGATGTTGCTTTAATTGGTGAGCCTTTGGAACAAATTGTCCCGACCAGCCAACTACGAGCAAGTCAGAGTAGGTAGATTGCGTACACTAAAATAATTGCAGACCAACTTTCAGAAATGTACACGAACAGCTTGTGTTCGCTGTAATTTTGTAGACAGTCGGTAGATACTCAAAGTGAAGGACAGTGAATGGACAAGTCTATGTGAAGCACAGTCAGTAGGCAGTAAGTATGAAGGTCAGTCAGTAGACTTTTGTCTGGAGTCCAGAATCAGAAATTTTCAAGTTAGGCATCCACAGTAAGACACGCGCACTCTAATCTTATAATATTCAGCCAGAAAAACAAGTGAAAAAGATAGTAAAAACTAAATGGCTGGACTTTGTTCCCATACATCGTGGAGCACTTTCTATTCTTTCACTTTCTATTAATTTCGAGCGTTTGAAAATTCTTAAATACTTCATAAGAACGAGCTAGTCATTTCTCGCCGTCAAATACTAGAAAATTAGAACAATATTAGAACAAGCGTGTCAGATGCAAAACATTATCACTTCAGGGCGTTTAATGATCCTCAAGTATTGGTATAATCATAGTATCACAATACAACTATAATCATTGACATAATTATTGGTGCGGTCTACGAATCACTAATCGAGCCTAAGTAAAAAAATGGCATCTGACACACAACTATGAGAGAATTGTGGCTTGTTTTAAAAGTAAACGCTGGGCTCTGACAAACAGTAAGCAGGAAACTAAGTAAAAAACAGGAAGTGCTCAAAGCGGTCTCATTGGCAGCAGTATTGGCGACAGCAGTAACAGCAGCGGCAGTAACAGCAGCGGCAATAACAGCAGCAAGAGCAGCAGCAGCAGGAGTAACAACAGCAGCAGGAGTAACAACAGCAGCAGGAGTAAAAACAGCAGCAGGAGTAACAACAACAGGAGCAGTAACAGCAGCGAAGTAACAACATCAATAGAAACAGACGCAGCAGGAGCAGTAACAGCAGCGAAGTAACAACATCAATAGTAACAGACGCAGCAGGAACAGTAACAGCAGTGCAGTAACATCAGTAGCAAGAGGACCATAATAGGCGAGTAAGTAATACTCTAAGGAAAGTAGAAGCAAAGAAAATCCCTCGGAGAAAATGCTATAGTCGAAAAGAATGCAGACAAAATTGAAAAACATCATTACAGAAAAGAATGCGCAGCATTATACGAGTATGCAAAAAACTACAAGGGCATCAACCTCCACTGAAGCAACAACTACAGCAGTGGCTTCTTTACACGCATGAAAACTCTTGCTCGCAGAGGCAGAAATATCAACAATAAAACAAATGCATCGATGAAACAAGACAGCAGAGACTGTGAGGTGCAGTTCACATGACGCTGCAGCAGCAGAACACAACTCGGTGATGCTCTCAAACAAGCGAGTGCTGCACGGACCACGCAGACACGCTGGTACAGCAACGCTTGTAGCACCGCATGAACACTTCCTCTGTGTGGCATGCTGATGCATCTACCTTATCTTTTCTGAACAGCGCTAAGGACTTAGATGATGTAAATAAGTAATGCTTAAATTATGCATACGAATTGTTCGACTTATACGCTTAACAAGTCCTTCAACTTTTAAACCTTTTAAATAAAATCCAAAGATACCAAAGAAGGCGGGAGCAACATTTCATACCTGAAATGGAGGTTAGTGTTTACATTTCGTACTAAATTACTTTTCACATAATTTCATCACCAAACGCCCGAGGTGCTTATATAACTTACAGGTAAATAAAGTCTCCTCTCTTCATAAAAAAATGGGGTTCATACTTCAAAAGTAAAAGTGAATGATTTAGTTTGCATTATACATTTCTGAAATTAATGAAACTCAATTGTACGTGTGTTTATAGTCAACTTGAATCGCAGATCTTCTATAAGTTCAAAATGAATCAATTTTCGATTTGTTTCACCCACAATATGTACAGAAATGGAAAGCCTTTTAAATCATTTCACCTTTTCTCGACCAGCTTTCCACAACCCTCGAAAGAATTTTTTTCCTAATAAATGTTGTGTGACGCTGACTTGAAGAATGAGGGCTGAGAAGGCACCCCGCACCTCCGGCGTCATGAGGGTGCACATTAGTGAGGGGAGTTCTCAAAACGCGCGGGCTTTACCCTTTTGGAAAGCAATTAAAATACTTGCCTCTCAAAGTACAGACACTGTGCGTCTTCGCTGTGAAAATAACTGTCAAGAGGCCGTCGCTGGTTATTAAAAAAAAAGAAGAAAACTCTTCCAACTCTTGGAAGCCTCCATTTAAAACTAAAAAAAGAAAGGGGCAAAATTTTTAAAGCACTGAGCTGCTAGTATCACCAAGAAAAATAGAGAATAAAAAATAAAATTTTTTGAGGCATTCACAGTATGAAAAATAAGAAGGATGAAAGAAATAATCTCCTATAGAAAAAAGCGTAATAGAAATTGAATTCCTTGATACGTGCGAGGCAGAAAAAAGAAGCAACGACAGACCTGGGAGCGAAGAAGGGCAACATAAAAGCAGAAAATAACACTAGACGAAAAAACGGCACAATGGTGCAAGCCTGCTATTGTTGCTCGTGAGTATCGCAAAGAACAGTAATACAATTCGTGCCCTATAATATCGAAGGTTCGCATAATGTGATAATGAAGACAGCAGCGCGCACGCTAGCTCTTACACAGCATGCACTGGCGGGCAAAAAAACGGAAGCGTCAGCAGTTGCAGTAGGGAAAAGTAGACCGATTTGATCCTCAGAGCTATTAACATGAATACAAATTGTAAGTGAAATGCTCAGTCCTTTTGAAAGATATTATTACTATTCCAATCTTCGGTCATAAATCCGGCATAGTGATTATATACGTGAGCCTTAGCGATCTTTTTAAGTTAACATTATAACCGACCTGTTATACCTATCATGATAATTGTAACGAAGGGTGCATCACTGGATCTGTCAGTTTCCATTCAGGAAGGACTTCGAAACAATTCTGTTATCGTTTCTTCACCATCACAGATTTCAACGTTAACTCCAAACTAGCTGAGCATTTGCAAAATATTCAATAGAGCAGAAGGTGGTACGTCAATTACGCCATTGCTTCGTTAATGCAAACGATAAAAATCCTGTTGCACGAACTCATTATAATAGCTTTTTGCATAAGAAAAATAGATCTCGGACCACCTTGGAACTACACGAGAAGCATCCACTTGAAAATACTCCTAACATTTGAGTTATACGAGTAAAATACAAGGAAAATTTTGGACTCGCCATGCGTACAAGCACAAAGATACTCCAGGTAAGCGGAGTATACAGGGCAGCACAGGCATGGACAGACAATAGCACATCTGTTGAAGTGAAATAGCGGTGCATGGAGCAGCATTGGCGGGCTCGTGTAACTCAATAAGTCACGGTATCGCAGTCGCATGTTGCACGCCACGTTCTTTTCGTTGTGCATCATATCGTGTGTCATATTTTCCTCTATGTAGTACATACTTTGATTATTAGGTTTAATTTAGAACCATTACTATTTTAGCCATAATTTTTTTCACGCGTTCACGTAGGCATGTATTCATGAGCAGGAATTTTCATTAGAGAATACGCAGACGTTTAGCAAATTTCTGTACCTGAAATTAAAGGATGAAAGTCATGAAATCTCACATGTTCTGACAAATTTTATGCAGAGTAAACCATTAGGCGACCACCCAAATTTATTTTCCCTCCCTCATGTTAAGGTAATAATTTCACGGCTGAATAAGAACGACTATTAATTATGCAGGAAAATTCAGGATATTTGAAGCCCTTTTCTTACCTCTTGGACACGCGGCACATTGCTGTACTTTTCCATCACCAAGTTTGCGCCCTGGACACCTCTGAGTTGATGCGATGAGTCGCATGAAGCTACGTTATCGTTGTGATCAAACTTGCTGATAACGTCACTGAATATTCCTCCAATTGGATCTGTACATGTTTCTTGGACTTTAGACTTTATAATTTCTGCGTAAATGTTGGATTCTTCTAACTTCGGTACATGGTCAATGTCCGTCACTGCTGGTTTGTACGCATTCACAGCACCGTTACTTAGCTCCAGGCAGATGCTTCTAGGATTACTCGTTTGAATAACTTTGTTTAATTTATGTGTATGGCATTGATCTACAATTCCAAATTCAAGTTTTGAATTGTCTTCCTGACTTCTCACTTCTTCAGCAGATCCATCATTTTGTTTCTGGCTGGTTGTCGATGGTAGGAAATCAAAACTCGGGGTCGTTCTTTCAGTTTCTTCTGTACTATTTTTCAATGAAGACCCATTTTCTGAATTAATTCGATCTGCATTTGATGAAATTAAATCCATTTGATGAGAACAGGAGATCCCATTTGATAATTTCGAGTTTGAAAGGGAATCTGAATTGGGTTTGCAACTTTTTATTTCATCATTCGAGACTTCTTGATTGGGTTTGGAAACACTGTCTTTCAACTGAACCTCGTGTTGACCTTTTATGAGTTTGTCCTTTTTATCAGATTCTGGTACCTGTTGACTTGCACTTTGTTTTACACCACTGCTACTACGTCTACGCTTATTTTTACCCATGTTTACCTGCAATTCAAATATTCGTGCATAGAGTCATTTGAAGTGGCAACTGCTATACAGAATGCTGCAAGAAAGGACGAGATGAGCACATGGCACTCGCTAGGAAGCATTTAACTACGGACGTGCCGCATACTGAGCAGCACGTCTATCTCAAGCAGTACATCTGTTCCTTATCTAATCAGGCGTCAATCTGCCAGCCCGCGAAAAATCCACGAATTGTTTTCTTCTTCCAGAGAGTGTGAACTTGATCCTCTCACTCTTAATAAATTCACTCATACGAACAGAAACATTTTCATCAAATGGTAACGAAACAAAGTACAGAAATACTAAATAACTCCATGCTCCAAGAAAAGCTCATCTATTGACAGTTAGTTCATGTTTCATTGAGTCAGTTCTCAATTCAATAATCAATGGATGGAGCATGAACACTACAGAAGCTGTTCAGCAGCAGCTGCCAACAAAAAAAATTAATTCTTTACATGCCGCCACAGCATCGCTGTCTGTGGGCAGGTAGTAGCTACACAAAACTTTAACTTCTATTAAAGCAGCCGAGTCAGGCAGAATACCAGAAGCATACCTCTGGGAATCTCAGTTGTTGTTGTTACTGGCTCATCCTTTTGTAAGAAAATTTGTTCCCGCGTATTAACATCGCATATTAACACGTTGACTCCGAAGTGGTACGTATGTGTACCACTGAGGTTAGGTTCTGCAATTTTTTTCAGATCCTTCTAGTGACTATGCGTACAAAGTGAAGTTTTACACCAATTAGGCAATCGGAGGCAACGTGTTAATAAGGCTACGCTTAATATAATTCTTCACGATGTCACACTAAAACGGTTCACAAAATAAGCTCGCAAAGCCCAGAATGAATTTTAAATGAAAAGGTACTTAGAAACGGGTAAATTATACAAATTGCAATGGGTTTCATATCATGGACTACCTCATAATATTCAGTTGATTTTGAGTTGGGTGTTTGCAGTACTAGAGCTGCCTAGTTTTAATATTTTCATTACTCTATACGAGTTAATTATTTAACATGCCGAATTATTCGCAGCTGGCACGGAAATATCCTAAGTTCTTACCCTAATAATATGTGCGCCTTATTGAACAATGAATTTTGTAATCGTAAGTAATTTTACCTCTACCGCTGTTTACTAACGTTACTAAACAAATATTGCTGCACAGAAATCGCCTCTGACCCCTTTGAGCGCTGCGTGCCGTGTTTTCGCTCGCTTACTTGAGCATATGAACGTTAACAAATGACTTGTGGCTAAAAAGTTGCAGTAGATGAATGTACAGGCGTCACAGACCCAGGTTAACGACCTAACATTCAGGAATAAAGGTTTGCTGTTTACGTTAGGTTTCTGTCCGGGGAATAGAAAGTTGTTAACCACAGTTTGTCTCTGTGAAAGGGCGGTCATGTGGTCCAAAAAAGTAATAGTTCTAAACTACTCCTTGATCTTCATCTCCCCTGCCACTTAAACGAACCCATAACACAACATTAAAGAAATAACTCAACGTCTCAAAGCGAAGTCAACAATGTTAGTTCTAAAGCGAGCGTTGGAATCTACACTTAATTTCCGACGTTAATCAACTATCAATGTATTCTAAGAAAGTTTCGTTGCGAAGTGGTGTCAGTATGAGTTGTACATTGGAGCCGCACGTGCCTCCAAGGCCTGCCAAGAAACTGCATTGCACATCTCTGGCAGCAGCTGCACACTATTCTGCACGTCTTGGCAAGGTGACGTGATGCTTTACTGACGGGCTGCAGGAACCAAAATAGACTTCACAACCCTAATTTCCCATAGTCGAGTCATCACGTGTTCTCTAACGTAGTGAAAAAAATTATACAAAAATTGTACTTCTCGCCTTTAGCTATTTTAATACATTAACAGAATTCGGCATTGCATTGTGTCAGTTTATTAAATGAAGTTTACTTCATTCGGGTACATTGCTTTCTTACACGATAATTTGTTACGTTTCGCACAAGTCGACACTAATATGTTCAGACACCCATTTGAACTCACGATGACATCCTTGAGCAGTGATATACTGCATAATGACAGAGAACACACGTATATTCGTGAACATGCCCCTAAGGATGTTCAACAACACTACATCTCCTGTGATGCATCGCACCTCAGCAAATTCTAGGCCTGGCGGAGCGAAATTACGGAGCTTTTGAATGAAGAGTGTCGTTTTCTCGAGCACGATAAGTTGAAGCAAAGGAGAAATATGAACTGAGTCTAGGAAAACTTGAGCTGAAACGCTACTTTTTAAAACTCGTGTCTTGCCTCACAAATACAATTCAGCGAGACAAGAGCCGCCTTAATGAAGTTGCAACTTGGACGAGACTATCCAGCGTGTTCTCCCTACAGCTGTAGAAAACGCACTCTACCGGGTGGGCCGAAAAACCTGAACACATCTTTAATTAAAAATCTTCACTGCTTGGCAACTCTTATCCTGCCTTGCCATGTATCATCCGAAAGCTTGTTAATTTGATCATGAAGATAATGTTTTGTTATTGTTATGTACCGTAAAATGACGTCCCAGCTAGATAAACGAGTGGAGGTGTCTGCACTTCTTCGTGCGGCAATCAAAGTGAGTGAAGTCGTAAATCTGGTCGGGTTGTCTCGTACAATCGTCTACGCGATCAGACATGCTGGCAATGGTCAAAAACGTGTTGTGGATCGAGACACCTTGCGAGATGCCATTCAAAACAGTCCCTTGACCTCCATGCGCCAACACGTCTGGAGGCTCGGGGTTGAAGTGGCCACAGTTCGACGAGCAATCGCAGAGCTGGGAGGCAAGTCCCTTGTCGCCACTCCCCTCGCCAGCCATCCGCGCCAAGCGTTTTGAACGTTGCCTGAGGCTCATGAATGATCTCAAGTTTACTCCACCTGGTCGGGTGATCATCTTCTCAGATGAGAAGACTTGTACTGTCGACCACGTGAAAAAGATTGAGGCTCGCGCATGGAGGCCAAGGCCTGCCACGTTTGCCACCCAAACATCACCGCCCTTCAAACATCCGTTGACCGGGAATGGATTATTATGAAAACACAGACTACGTTGTCAAGACCTGCAAACCTTTAGGCCCCATCTAGAGGCTATCATCGGTGCGGATGGCGGTTATATTGAATAAAATTGAAGATTAGACCTGCATTTTTATTGCATGAAAATTTTGTTCACTTTGTTCAAGGAGTTTATGAAGTACCTAGGGCAGAATCTAGATTTAGGATTTGTTCAGTTTTTTTCGGTCCACCCGGCATTTCTCAACGTCTGCCTAGACTTAGATTTAATTTTTTTCATTTTTAGTGCTTAGAAAGAACGTAGTTGGGAACACAGAGGCGAAATGTTTTTTCAGTGTATAATCTTCCTTTAATAATTTTCAATTTGCATGCACTATCATTTAATGTCATTGGTCAGTGGCTGAATTTGAATCAAAAAATGAAACTCGTGAGAGAGATTTGTTTAAACATATTTTGCATGAATTCAACATGCAACTTTGAAGAGGCAAATGAAAAATGCATATTTGATCTCTGCTGAACGACGTTGTAGGTAAGCCTAGATAGACTTCGGTTTCCCTCCAATGAGGCAGGAGAGAATCACACCAATTTATAAATTAGATTTTTTCTGGCGGATAGCACAATGAGCTCCAATCCACTTTGAAAGTTATATTCATTAATTTATAGTGATATTTGAAAAAGTATAAGGTTGCCTTATTGGTAAAACGGTATCAATAAACTGAAAGATAATTTTTGCACTTTGAAAAACAAGAATGTCAACAACACCTGAAAAGTCATCCGCAAGCAAACTTGTATTGGATATTAAAGGCGTCACAATTTCTCTGTTTTTGGCTATCGTTTTCTTTTGACGCGCCACTGAACGCGTCAGCACCACAGCTCCACATCTTACTCTCACAACGGTTGGCAAGTGACTGAGAACGAAATATTTCTTTTTGTTCATGATAATTACGAGTGTTGCGGTAGACTGACTGCACTGAAACACCCAGTAATTGTGATAAACGAGATGCCAAAGCTCGATCAAACCTCTGTGAAACGAAGCGTAATATTTAAGTTAAACAACCACTAATTATAAAGTGCTTTCTATTCTTTTATGTTCGTCAACCACGAGATAACTGATATTAGTTCAGTGTGTATTCCTGGATAAAATTACAAAACACAAAATTTAAGTTCTCTATCTATTAATATTTTTTGAAAGTATATTTTACCTATTGTAAGATATCATTACATACGTTGCTTACATTCATGGAATGATTTTCAAAAAATTACATAGATAAAATGGAAAGGCTTGATTAGAAATTCCCAAACGGAAGCATTGATTTGCGAAAGTAATTTCATAGAAACCGAACAAATTATAAAAGTAAAATTCAGAGCATTTCTACGTCTATTAACAGTTTTCTGTCAAATTAAAGCCTCATTTCTGTCAATAGGCATGAACAAGCCTAAAAGGAACAACCTCTGAAGGCCGTACATAACATCAAAATCCTGCCTGGAGCCCTCGAGATTATCCAGGTTATGTAAAAGTGGCATGAGGGGTTTAAACTGCCATGCCCTGCAGTTACGCACAGTAGCAATGTTCAACTTTTGGCTCTCGACAAGGCGTAAAAGAGCTCGCACTGGGTCGTAAAAAACCGGTTGTATTGACACCGAAGCCAAGGTTCCACAGCGAATAGAATTGCGGACTGGGGTGCATACCGGCCATGCAGGTGACTCGTACGCTACTGCTTTATTGCCATTATTAACTTTCACTAGAGAAAATGTTAGAGTACACTGCCTCGACGTATGGTAAAACTAAAATATAAATAGGTGTAAGAAAGTCGGATTGCTTGGGAAAAATTGAAGTTAGTTTGTTATAAACATAATGGCTGGATTGTTACGCAACCACTATGTTTGTGAAACCGTTCAACGTTTGTGAAAAATTTCACTATTTACTTCTCAATTTAACAGAGGGGAGGAGAAGTAAACTATTCATGGTTAATAAATTACGGTACACCAGACAGCTTATCTACACAACTACTTGCCGTTGATGTCAAGTATAATGCAATCTCTCAATCTCAGAAGGCAGTCAGAAGAAAATTCAATCCTTTCATTTAAGCCAAGTTAGACCGTTTGACACAAAAATTAAACGAGCTTTAAACGTGTATGATAATATCGACACCAATTTTATTATAAAGATGTACTAAAGGATGTAATAGCTTGAATAATTATGGCCATCAGTGTCCAAACATAGTACAACGTCTTACACTCCAATTAGTCCTCTGACGCATCGTTCACAAAGTTAAGTCTACTTCGCTGAGAGGACGCTGACGATCTGTAGATGAAATTAAGTTCAATACAGGATGCGGCAACTTGACTTCCTTTTTTCAAGTTATGTTACTGCACCCTGTACGTGTAAGGCTGACGCAGTCTCGCTTGCACTTCTTCGTTCTGAACACCTGTCTCTGTGTTGGATTTTGTTGCGTTTTTCTTGAAATTAGCCCTAGTTATGACTCCCTAAAAAGAGAAAAGTGGCAGTGCACTTGGTGCAAGGAAGCTCACTAGCTATAGTATGGAAATGAAGAAGGAAATAATAGAAAAAACATGAGAAAGCAGTTCGTGTTCGGACCTGGCTTCACAGTACGAGATGACCAAGTCTATAATCAGTACCATTTTAAAGCACCAAGAAAAAATAAACAATGTTGATGGAGCTAAAAGAGTGTTTGATGAATAAAAAAGGCTTCAAATTTTAGAAAAGGTTGAGTAATCACTTTTAGTTTGGATAAATAAACGACAACTACAAGGAGACAGTTTTAGTGGGTCTCTAATATGTGAAGAGACTAGGCATCTGCACTTTGATTTACTAACTAAACCTCCCAATTAAGTAATGACGCACCTGAAGACTTCAAAGCAAGCAAAGAGTGGTTCGAGAATTTTTGCAAACTAAATGGCATTTATAATATTTTAAGGTATGAGAGGCTGCAAGTTCCAATAAAAAAGGCACTGAAAAGTTTGTGGGGAAGTGCACAACATAAAACTATAATTTTTTCGATAAAAATATGGGGATTTTGGAGGCTTGGAACGGAGTAATTGTTCCTACACTAATTTCAACAGTAAAAATCGCCACCCAATTCGAACAACTCAAAAGAACGAATTAAGTTCGAAGCAGGAGGTGCAACTGTATTTACAATTTAGGAAGCGCTGACACTGTCACTACAAAATTCAGTCTACGCTGGGTTTAATAAATGTGAGGAGGCCACTTTTCAGGTCGTCAATGAATGATTTATTTCAGAAAATAGGTAAAATTTTCGTATGGAAAAAGATTTAATTTCAAAATCGAAAATCTGATCCAATTAGCAAGGGAAAAATTTCCAATTCCGATTAGTGTATTATGCATGTAAATCTATTAAAAGTACATACACAGTATGTATTTCATTCTATATTTATATATAGCAGCTACTGAGCTGATTGCACGTGACTACGGTATCGAATGAAACAAAATAATTGAGAAAGTGCCCTAAGAAGACAATTCAGATATCGAAAAGAATTCGCACAAGTCCCATACTTCACGTTTGATCACAACGTCTACTCGAAAGTTTGGAAAGATGAGTTGAAAATTAAATTAAATGTTTGTTCACTTGTTCGTGACTTCTGCAGCTACTTAACAAAATGATGCGTTGAACAAAGTGTTCGTAAAATACACATTGAGTGCTACAACTTTTTCAAATAGAGCATTGTTTAGTCTAATTAGTCCACTGGTCTCTGAGTAATATGTGTTTAGACCAAATATTGAGAATTTCAAGTTTGAATTTCATTCAATGTAGTGATAACATTATCACAACAGTAGACTAAGGTTCAAGTTCACTCGGTTTAATTAACGTATTTGATTTTCTGAACATATTGAATAATCTACAAACCAAACTAAGTAATTATTAATTAAAAATAATTTGAACAATATTTAGGGTTCTATGTAACTATTGGTGCTTGATGCTAGTGAGCTCAAAGATATCGGAACTTGCGAAAGGGAATTCAAAACTTCACCTCAGCTGACTACCTAATCTAGTGCCACTCGTCATGCAAACCTTATGTTCGACATGAAAATATTTGAAACAAACAATATAAGGAGCACATTCGTCTGAATAACTGTATTCTAATCACTTATTCACCTGCATAGAACATTTCTAGTGACGCGCCAAATTAAAACTACATTTCTGATTAATCTGTTCAGAGTACATTGTCCCAAAACTCTGTGGGTTATTCCAAATGTTCACGTACTTAACGGAGAACAACACTAGCCTCGTCATGAATGAAGGATGAATTGGAGTGCATAAACTAAAAAAAAACACTTTCCATATCGTTATTTTTTTAGGAAACTAGAAGTATGGTGTGAAGAATCTCAACATTTTCTGTTATCTGTAATATCTACAACATAAAAGATGGTATAAATTCCACAAGGGCTATAACAAAAAAAGCCTTTTCGTTTCGGTGTAAAGGTATGGACTTGGAGAGAAATTATTTTTTAACAGATAATCAGGGCCTTTAAGAGAAATCTCTCAAGGCGGTAGAAAATATATTTGGGGTCCCTAAAACTTGCCAAATTATTTTGAAATATTAGTAGTTCTTAAAATAGTTTATCTTTCTCTCACATTTCTTCTTTATTCATGTTTTTATACATTATGTATTTTAACCCTTTCGGTACCATGATGCAAACATCAAAACCTTTTCAACATATTTAGCATCAAATTTAAAAAAAGATGCTTTGTGATGTTTTACGGTCACTGCATTGTCCTGATCAAACTGTAGCTTGCACTGCCCTACCAGCGTTTGCACAGACACACGTGTTGCTCTGCATCTTAATAGGCGAAAAATGACTGCGGCTACCAGAGATGCCGTCAGTACCGAAAGGGTTAAAACATAATAATTTCTGAAATGGTCTTTCAGTCATGGCCCTTCCGCAACTCTGGCGCTCCGGCCCAGTGTACTAGTTGGACCTCCTCATACGACCTACAGATAATATTCTTAAGTGTACAACAAAATTACAGGTGAATCATTCAGTTAGAACAATATAAACTTTTTCAACATCCAAGTCAATCGCCAGATTTGAATCGAATATGAAATTAATGTCGGAAAATGAGCTTTATTTGAGGACCCCACAACATCAATAATACAATGATATTATGCAAAATAATGGGGGTAGACTGCTAGCGGTGAAAGGCAGCAAAGACCCCTCAACTATTATTAAGCAACAAGATTGATTTATGCAAAGACTTTTTTAACACTGTTTCTAATTATTGAATTAGCACAGCTGTCTCTAGCTTTTAGTATTGTACAAATCACTTGAAGTAAAAACACATTTGCCGTGCAAATACTGTAATTAATATTGTGAGCATATTTACATTCTTAAGCATATATATATATAAACAAATGGGCGTAACATTATGATGTAAGCTGTGCTTCTTAAACCCTTTTACTTCTGTAGCTCTGGCTACATGCCCTAGTTCATTCTGTAGCTCAGGTTCACACCAAGCCAAATTGACTTTGTTTGCTCTGAATAAACGGAATTAGAGTTCCTGTCAGACAGCATAGGGTTCATAGTAAAGAATAGAGTTCCTGTCAAACAGCATAGGGTTCATAGTAAAGAATAGAGTTCCTGTCAGACAGTATATAGGGTTCATAGTAAAGATTAGAGTTCCTGTCAGAAAGCATAGGGTTCATAGTAAAGATTAGAGTTCCTGTCAGACAGCATAGGGTTCATAGTAAAGAGACATCAGTTCCTTAAGATTTAAATTCAAACAGAGAAAAAAGGAATTGTGTCTCATAGCTGGACGGATGGAACGATAGTGTACTCATAATAACACATATTATTGCATATTTTAGCATGGCATTTTTTGCAGATTCGTTGTAAAACATATAACTCTAAACATCATCCAGACTACGAATAATTTTTTTTATCAAATACAAGATCAGTTAAAAAAGTTTAGGTACACGTAAAATTTTTAAAACTCGTTTTTTATAAACGTAGTGTTAAAAACTTTTTCATAGTAAACCATGATGTATGTTAGATGCATATGATCGTGAGGAGCGAGTAGAATATACGTAAAGACGCATTGGGAGTCAATATAAAATACTTCTTTACGCCTAGGTACACATTTTATTTTCCACTTGAAATATTGTTTGTACATCATATATATATACATAAGAGACTATGTATTTCCATCTCTCCCTCTCTCTGTATCTGTGTGTGTCTGTCCCATTACTTCCTATCTATTACTGAAGAAAAATTATTGAAATGCAATCAGAACGGGTATGCATGTATTATCAGTATTGTATTGTGGATACCAAAGGCGCTGGATCACTATAAAATACTGAATTTTTTCTGTTATTAGCTTTTATTTCTTACACGGCCATGTTATCAGTAGATAAGATACAGAATGGAAGTTCTGTATATATTGATGATGAAAAATATTAACGGGTAAAACTGAAGAATGTATTTTATTTCATAGATGCTTAATTTTATCACTTTCAAACCAAGGAATTTCAACAGGTACTATCTGGGGCATGTTATCCGTAAATAAGAGGCAGAAAGGAAGTTATGAATGAAATTAATAAATATTCATTTAAAACAATAATTTTTGTAAATCTTTAATGCATTCATCTTTACTAGCTAATTCGCAGTTAGTACAGTAGCATGATTTTACAAGTAGTGAATAAATTAACAATTATTGATAATATGATTCAACAACTTTGATGCCATCCTAGAAAATTAAATGAAACCAGTCTAATGTAACACGGACATGTGTGTATGTATATATTCTATATATAATGAAACAAACAACAAACAAACAAAAACGTATATTTCCAATAAAGTTGGTACATAAGAAATGTAACAGCATTGGTTTTTAAAAATGTCTTATCATAAAATCCTTAAGTGGTAGGTATTCTATGCGTAGTATCATAGATGATAGAACAGCAGTACCTACGGGTATACGTAAACATTCACATCACGCAATGAACGTTAAATAAACATGGGGGAACAAATGAAACTCCGCTTTTTCAATGATGACTTAAGAGGTAATCATTGGTGATACGTATAAATTCTGACGTGTTAGGTATTATACGCATTTTAGGTGATAAGCAAAATATTTTCTTTAGGTACAGATTAGATTTGACACCATTACATTTAACTGAATTGGATGTTTAACATCCGAGAAAGACCGAAAAAGGAAAATTATGAGAGCGAAAACTTAAAACATAAAGTTGTGATTGTTATTAAATTGAAATTGTAATTTCTAATTACTGGTTGACCGTATGGTATGGCTTGCTGATGATCGATTTAATTTAATCATTATTACAGTTATCTGTAAGCACCGTATTTAATATGAACGGGCGTTACATATCAGAGAAAGAGAGTAAAAAAAAATATATAACAGTGAATGTGTCCAATTTTCAATACTTAGATGTTGATATAGATAAGAAAAGCTGTAGTAGACTAAAGTTCTGAAGTTTCACAGTCACTTATTGTAGCAAAGCAATTACTGACATTGACGGATAA
>VCRD01000242.1:372533-519124 GCA_006783055.1 Trinorchestia longiramus
ATTTTTGAATGAAACTTGGTAATCTTACCTGATATCTGTTCCTGTGAAGTATTCTCGTCGCTACAGCATGATTTTTCCAAATAAACCAATGCTCTCCTGAGAGGTGCTTATACTGGTACGCCAAGAACAAAACACAAAGTCTCACTTGATTTCACACCAACGCCGACAAAATCTTTGCAAATAATAACCATTCTAAAGACAGGAAACTTATATAACATGTGATGTGAAAACGATTTAAGTTTGTATTCTCATTTCAATAATTAACCTTGCACTGATGGAGACTATGAACATTTGCTTAATATTCATAACATGAAAAAATCGCTTCTATCGATATCATTTAACAACAAAGTTGACTAGTATATTTTACGCTTCACTTAAATAGAGTTTAGTAGTCATGAACTTCAATTTACTAAGAAACTGGCTCCTGTATGCAAAGTGTTGGGTCAAAACTAGGTGTTGGCTCCGACTTTTGCGCACTGGACCTCGTCATTGCAGAATTCGTGAAGGGAAAA
Organism: Trinorchestia longiramus; assembly: GCA_006783055.1. NCBI lineage: Eukaryota > Metazoa > Arthropoda > Malacostraca > Amphipoda > Talitridae > Trinorchestia > Trinorchestia longiramus. Next base: position 373,046 of record VCRD01000242.1, read on the forward strand.
CGCATTCAATAATTCTAAACCTAGTCACTAAAGTCTTAGCTTGAAAAATAAAAGGTTCTGATTTCAATGGACAAATTTTTTGCACCTCTTAATTGAAACATATTTGAAATAAGAAACCGATAGAAAATTACTGTGACACAAATCTCATTACACTATAACACAAGAACGTTGTTTTCCTTTCAAAAGATACTTCTATTAATTAAGTAGCTTTTACTTGTGAACCAAAAGAAAAACAAAAAACAATTCGTTTGATCAATCAAAGAATTGCTGCGTTTTATAAGAAAGCAAACACTACACGCCCGACACGTCCAACTGATACCACAACGTGCCACTACATGACTCAGACATCGCCCAGCATGGCGATGCCAGCGCCAGTGACTGTGGTGAGGGCGTTCACAGAACCTAGCCTAGAGCAACGATCGATAGACCTGCGGCTCTTGCAGACAACCCTCTTCCGAAAGTTCTTGTAGAATACATAATTCATTTCTTTCTAGTAAACGTGCAATTCATTACTCCCATTTCAGTTAGGTACGATCAACAACAAGTGCTGTTGAAAGAACAATCTTGTGTGGGCTTGCTTAGCGAATATGCTTTAACACGCCATCATTCGGTGCAAGATGGACTTGCGCAGAAGCATGTAAACAGACGACCTGTCATTTAGAGTAGAAGTCTCTCACTAGTGCCAGTGACAAGGTTATTCCGTCGGTCATTTCTGAAAAATGGGAGTTGTCCTCGGTCATTACACTAGGGCGTAGCGACCGAAGAACGACCTTACAAAAATGAAACTTCTTCAGACGTTCTATAAGTGCATGTGTATCTAACGTTGCTCGTTTCTATGAGAAATTTAAAATAAATTTGCTCCACTCCTGCTCGCAGAAGAGTCGGATGAGTTATACTAGTGATTCAGTTGATTAGTGATTTCTGTCAATGTCGTTAGAAGAAAAGAAAATACCGACAGTAACGGTTAGAGAGAAGTTATTACCTATTTTACTTAGACAATCAGGATTTAGCAATTTAGTAACCGACCAAAGGAGACAAAGAAAGTTCTCTTCTAAATCTTAGGCGTCACAATCAATTGCAGAATCAACAGAACAAGTAAGTCCTTTCAGTTCCGATTTGGATGATGAAAGTCTTTCAGCTCTCACTAATTTGAGTGGTCCTTGTGCATATACATTTTTTCTTCAAAGCACAGCGATAATTTCATGAATATATGTAGAATTCTATGAAAATTCATTCAACGGAAGGAATTTGTTCACTGTTTATTAAAAACATGTAATAACAACTTACGGCTGTCATTTCACACACGCCCACTTTTATTTAAAAATAAAGTTCATCTCATGAATCGTAATTGCCATTAACAACTGAAATTTTATTTATAAACATTCAACTCAAATAGAAATTCTTATAGATACTCTGCTGTTGCTGATCAGCTATAAGAGGTAGGATACATTCAGGTTTCACGCGCTCAGTGTAATAAAAATCTAGATATAAAAATATTTTATCAACGAATTGAGAGTACTCATGATACGAATTGAGTACTTGTTGAAAATTTTATTACTCCCTCAACTTTGTCGTTGATGTTTATGTCTAAGGTTCTATAAGTCGTGTTACACAAGAAATGCAACCATTAAAAAGAAGGTATTCACAGTTAATGGATAAGACGGAGCTCTTGAAGTGGCGATATTACTCGTATTATAATACATATGTAAAGGCTTGCAAGCACAGGAACTCCTCGACAAAATGTTTGGTTGACTGCATGAAATAAGAGGTCGATATGGGAGTCCTCTAAACGGTTTCTGCATGTGCTGACCACCACAATTCAGCTATGATGAGCAAACTCCAACCTGGCTAATTATGTTTGTGTAGTTATGATTGGTGAATATCGGTCATGAAGTAATTATTCGTTTTCACCTATTAAAGAACACCTGATTAAACGAGGACAGATTTGCTTTGCATGCAGGGAAAGGTAAGCTTTCTTACAATTATGAAACTGCGTATGCTTCTTGTGTGTTATTTATTGTCTGGGAATGACCGATGGTTCGGGTAGAAGCATAGAACCTAGAAGGGTGTGCTTTGCGTTCCGCTGTGTTGTTTGAGTATTTTTTATTTCGATGGAAAGATTTTGTAGCACAAACATCGCTAAAGGTGATTTTGTACTTAAAAATTTGCATTGAAATCGACCTCCACTGGTGTCTTGGAAGACTACCATTGCCCACACTGAGTGGTAGTAGCATAACACAGAACGTGTAAATTGTTCGTCTAAATGTAAAGTTGTAAATTGATGTAAAATATTACGTTTAAAGTTGTTACTGCTGGATTTTTAAATGAGAAAGCTAAGGTTTCAATTAGTGACATTCGCCTCTCGTATCTCCGAAAAGATTCGAAGTTAAGACTTGCTAATATTTTTCTAGTTTACTCCTACGACTCACAAAGACCTAAAAAATTAATATCTTACATCAAATACGAAATCATTTGTTATTTTTTTAAATGTCGTACAATTTCTTTCAATATTAAGTATATTCAAATGAACAGTAAATCCATCTTCCCTTTTGAAGCATCTCTTCAATCAGATTACTGCATTTAAAGTGCTAGTTCTAAACTTTCTGAAGATCTTCTGTTTATTTAATCACAAAAAATATTTTGAACACATAGAATCATAATATTTTCAATGAAGAAATAATACAGACATTTTTCCTTTCATTTTCAAGGATATAAATTGATAATAAACTATTGATCTCGGATGCAAGCTTTGAAGTGCATTAACTGTCCAACTGTGACATTAAGAATAACTTTGAGGGGCATAATAAAGTGTGTCCTCATCTTCTGCCTACTGTGTGAATATACTTCCAAGTAATGTTCTTCCTATGAATATGTAATTTTCTTCATTATTATTATGATGCCAATGGCTACTACCACTGCATTTTTTATTATTCTGATAATTTGTTTCGCCAGAGCAGATAATGGAGCCGCTGGAGCTTGTCCCGGGCCGCTACATCGGGGAAGGTCAGCCTTGCTTCATCATTGCTGAAATAGGGCAGAACCACCAGGGCTGTGTTGAGACCGCCAAAACTCTCGTTAGAAAAGCCAAGGTCAGTATCTATGTGTTAAGGTGATTTTCCTATCATGATTTTGCACATTTAAAAGGTGTTCGGTCCTTGTTTTAAAGACATGGCATTGCGAGCAAACTTGAACTTCCGAGTGTTTTGGTTGATGTACTTACGAAATTATGAAAAAATGTTGGACCATTCGTATTGATTAAAGAAATCAATAATTGACTTGACGCTTTGTAACTGCTTAAAGGAGAGTGGAGCGGACTGCGTGAAGCTCCAGAAGTCCTGCCTGGCAGCCAAGTTCACGCAAGCGGCTCTGGACCGCGTGTACGACAGTCCAAACGCTCTCGGCCCCACTTACGGTGAACACAAGAGGAAACTCGAGCTTTCCGAACATCAGTTCAGAGAAGTACAGGAGTACGCCACGTCCATCAATATGCCGCTCACAGCTTCTGCCATGGACTTGGTAATCGTCTTATAATTTGATGGAATTGTCTCCGCTGATTCGTAGGTTTTGTTCAAGTGTACACTAATAGAAATGTGGTAAAACTGCCTTCGATTAAGAGAATAAAATCTTGACTCGGGATGTTAAACACGAGTTCACTGATTTGATGTGTCTATCACGACACCTTTTTTATCCCACACGGTACCTCACATTGATGTACCCCTGCTACGAACTTATCGTTCAAAATTTAGCATAAGAAGCCCAATTTCCGCTTTCTCGATATCAGATGACACCAGCGCTTTCCTCAGTGACAAGAAGATTGTCTCTACATCATTGTGCTCGGACATTTAAGCTTCTTGAGCTGACTAAGCACTAGCCGAGTGTTTCGGGGGAGGGACAGGGCGAAGAACATCTGTTTTTATAGAAAAATTTAACTTTCTTTAAAATGACTATTCTCTTAACTAAGGAAAAAAGTCAGAGCATCTCACACTACTGAAACCACCTTTCTTTTTCACAAAACCACCACGTTTGTCGACCAAGGGTAGTTTTACAAAACAAAATACCAGCGAAATTCACTGTAAAACAATCCAGACATTTTAGTACGAGGATTGGGCAATTTATCGAAAGAAACTCTCTAGAACATCTCGTATAGGTGGTGATAAATCTCGTATGGTGGTGACTAGAACATCTCGTACAGGTGGTGACAAATATGATACATGGTGGCAATTCTTACTTTCAGCTGAAAGAGGAACATTGGAAATAGCTGAAACAGTTCCCCATCGCGGACAAACCGAAAATTTACCGGTTTGAATGAACCATTACCTTAATTCATAGTTTTATATGAGTAGATAGGTTACTTTGTTTGCTTTTATTACAGTATTGGAAACATCACTCTATACTTCTAAACTGCATGGTTAAAATTTCATAGTCGTCAATTTTGGTTGTGTCAATTGGTATTGTGTAGTTCTTCAATGTAGTTACGATTATTTTGCAAACATTGCTGTTCAAATGTTCCACTCTATTTCATGAAAAAATTACAGCTTTTTGCGCAAGCCTACAATCATATTATTCAAATGAGAAAAAATGAAACTTATATTTTGTTTCATTTGTTTCAATACGTGTTGTCAGCCGTCCTTGGACTTCCTGGATGCAATGAACGTGCCTTTCATCAAAGTGGGATCCGGTGACGTCTGTAACCTGCCTCTCATCAGACGGGCGGCCGCCACCAAACGACCTCTCGTTATTTCTACTGGTCAGATCACTAGCACACAAAACAGATGGCTAAATTCTGCTCGTCTACTTAACACGTTGACTCCGATTACCTGATTGATGTAAAAATTCACTTTGTACGCATAGTCACTAGAAGGAACTGAAAAAATTACAGAACATAACCTCAGTGGTACACATACGTACCACTTTGGAGTCAACGTGTTAAAACTATCTTTATGTTTCGACTAATGGTTTTATTTCGCTGCTAAAAATCCACTAAGAAACTTTATTTAAGAATGTCTTTGAAATAATGCGTCTCAAAACTCACTATAAACATCTTTGAATAGACATGAATATTTTAGAAAAAAGAATTTTCTTGGCTTAAATCCACTAACGTATAAAATACTGCTAAATTAATTTTTTATTTCAAACGCAATTGAAGTTTCAATGAAAGAATAATAAATATCAAAATTCATATGTTTTTTATGTTAGCAAGAATTTACTAGAAATTATGCTTCGAACATATATTTTTCAACAGGTATGAGTGACTTTGACTGGGTTCGGGCGGTATACCAAGACCTCACAGACGTTTCCCCTGGCACTGCGTTAGTACTGTTGCAGTGCACATCTTCGTACCCTACTCCTGCACAACATGCTCACCTTAGGGTGCTAGATACCTACGCTCAGGTAACAGGAAACTAAGATTTTGGAGTTGTATTGTACTCCACAATGTCAAAAATGTCACTTTGTGGTGTAGAAGTTATTGAAGCACACGTGATGGTGGAGGTATCAACAGGAAAGCGAACAGCTTTCCGGAACCCTGGGAAGATTACTATTTACTAACTGGGTCGTCGGTTTCTTGAAACTAATAAAGCAGAATAGAATAGACTAGGGCAATAGAAACGAGCCGTTTGGTCCATTCTTGGGTTGCCACCCAAGTCCCATGCCGTCTGAAATAAAGGCATCAATCACACTCGTACACCCCAATCACTTAAGCCAATTCACTCACGTAAACGTAGTTAACTCATGCACAGACATTTCAGTCACGTGCATGTATCAGAATCATACACTGGTCTCAGGAGTTAGGGATATAGAATTAGTACGTTATAATACAGGGGGTTCCAAATCCAATATATGTCGAGACGATTTTTGATTGAGTTCACAGTGCCAGCAGAAGCGATGTTGTCGGGCAGCTAGTTCCAAATTGCAGCAATTTTAACGGGAAAAAAGTTTATAGCTTGGGATATCTTGAAGTTTCTTATTATTAGTTTTAGCCGTTATTTCTGGTTTGCACGTTACCGTCTCATTCGAAAAGCCCATCCAGGGTAACATCGTTAAAACCGTTGAAATACTTATAGGTCTCAACGAGTTTTCATCCAGTCTTCTTTACTCAGAGATAAGTTTTAGCTATTGAAGACGTATTCTGTGACTGAGATTGCAGAGTTCTGGAATCATTGTCGTTGCTTTACGTTGAATTTTTTTCATTTTATTAATATCTCTTCGTAGGGTTGGAGACCAAAGTTGCACTGCATATTCTAAATGACGCCGGACTAGCGTTTTATAGAGCGGTAATATTGTGTTCTTTGATTTGGATTCAAAGTTCCGTGCAATGAAACCAAGAATCCTGCTCGCGTTTTCAGAAGGAAATGAAGATGAGTACAGAATGTATATAAAAGGGGTGGGAGGGAGACTTCACATAACTGGAATTGTAGTGTGTGAACCTAGACAATACGTGACCATGATGGCTGTAGCGTCAGGAAAACAAGAACATAATATTTGAAAGACTTCTTACGAAGGGATTACTCTCAGAATACAGGGTGTCCCCAAAAAAACGATACCCAATTTTCAAGGGCTGTAACAGAAACTATTCAACTTACAAAAAATTGGAAAGTCACATTTTATTTTCTTATGCTTTGGTATTATTGATACGGCTTCAATTCGAAAGTTGAATTACGTATGAATACGAAAGTGTGATCTTGAACTATTCAAGATTTTTACCGATCGAAGAGCCTCCCCATTATGCAACTCACAAAAGAACAAAGAACATTCATCGTTGAGAAGTATTTTCAAGCGAAAATTTTCCAACAGGTCATTCAATCATTTCAAGAGCATTTTCCTGAAAGACAGTCTCCAATAAAGATGATTATTTGGAGAAATGTTACAAGGTACAAAACCGAAGGAACAAGCCTGGATCTCAACAAAGGGTGATCAGGATGGAAAAGAACGGGGCGATCAGAAGAAAATGTTCGAATTGTCCAAGGAGCACTTACAGAAAATCCGCAAATCTCTGCTAGAAAAAGTGGATTAGATGTTACTAAATCTGCATTCAACAGAATTATAACTTTGGATTTGAAGTGGTATCCTTACAAGATGCATGTTCGGAAAGCAAAGAATTGAAAATGAGGCCAATTTGCTGCAGCGAAATGAAACTCTCGTTAGACGAGTGATGGCGGGAATGAGGAGGCGAATGCAACTGTGTATTGAAAGAAACGGCGGACACACCGAAGGAAACGAACAATAAGAAGAACATTTCGATTGTTTTTTATTTTAGTGGCATTTAAACGGTTGAAAGTTATTAAAAACATGGTTTTAATATCACAAAATTCGAAGTTTAACAAAAGTGCGCAAACAGGTTTTCAGTATCGGCCACTAAAAATACTGCTTAAAGAAAACGGTTGTATCAATTCTTCTGAAATTTTGTAAAGAGATGGAACAAGTATTAAGATACAAAATGTGACTTTCCAATTTTTTTTTAAAATATAATAGTTTCTGAATTACCGCCCTTGAAAATTGGGTATTGTTTTTTTGGGACACCCTGTATATGGTAAGGGCTTTACTAGTGATACGTTATGATATTAAAATTGACATCTGTTCTTCAATTATATCGGAAGGCTTCATTATTTATTGAATGTAGATATATTTGATTTCATAAATCTGTGATCCTTTTCTACGAAACTTCATGTTTCCGAGAAAAGTTGACTTCAACTTCCAAATTTTTAGATGCTTTCGTTGTCGTTTCTTATATTGCCCCAACTAAATAGGCCAGATTTCCTTTACCATTTTCCCAGAAATTCTCTCCTCCTGTCCAGGTGTTCCCCCGGGCGCACATTGGGTATTCCGGACATGAAGAGGGCATCTACATCAGCGTGGCAGCTGCGGCACGAGGAGCCAGGGTGAGAGGCCTGAAGTCTTAAGTTACAGCATCTAAATCATTTGCCAAGACAACTACCAACTAGCGAGAATTTTGCTCTGCAGCAGTTCCAATGCTGAGTAGAAACCACCACATGGGGATTTTTTTTAGCTGATAGATGTTATTTTTGTCAGCCGTGATAGCTGCACGGGAATAAAAAACTGGTATTGAATTTTGTGTTATGTAATTATGTGTGTATGATTTTCTCGCGACTGTAATGCCTGACCAATTATTTTGATTATCTATCCATTAAATTAGAATGCTGCTAATAAAATTTACTTTTTATTTTCCAATACCTAATACCTGTATTGATAAAAGTATATGAATACCATTTGTCAACTATGTTTCCCTTGGTATTTCAGTGTGAGACTATAATTATTGTAAAACCATTTTACCAGTCAATCAGAAACCTAAACTTGTTAGAAATTGCTAGTGTCATACTTGAACTAAACAATCATCATAATACTCTCCTCTGCTTACTGGTGAATCCTATCTTGGTGTTGAGACTTCGGTCTAACATCACCCGCGGTATTCATTAACATCACCCTCGGTGTTCATTAACATCACCCTCGGTATTCATTAACATCACCCTCGGTGTTCATTAACATCACCCTCGGTATTCATTAACATCACCCTCGGTGTTCATTAACATCACCCTCGGTGTTCATTAACATCACCCGTGGTATTCATTAACATCACCCTTGGTGTTCATTAACATCACCCGGGGTATTCATTAACATCCCCCTCGGTGTTCATTAACATCCCCCTCGGTGTTCATTAACATCACCCTCGGTGTTCATTATCAGATTTTACTGTCCGAGAGCAACAGTAATGGCAAGAACCCGAACATGGACAAAGAAACTTTCAATGCACTGAAATATTTTTCCTGGGCTCTGACTGTGACCTGTGACAATTACTAAATGTAACTGAATTGAGTCACCTTAAACATAACTCACGAGAACAGAATAGAAATCCTATCACAATTTAATATTTAAACCAGCATACATAGTAAAGTGATAATTATCAGGTATTTCAACACTAAGCCCATCCCATACTGTGCGAAGTGTGCACGCAACAATAAAATTCTGCGAACAATGTGTCTCCCATTGTCGCTCAAAACAAAAGTCGATCATCTCAATAACTAAATATCTAGAATCAGAGTGTGGGAAAGATATCATTTGGAAGCCAATGTTAGTAGTAGAGTTGGATGCAGGTTATTAGATTTATCTACATAAATATGAATCACAGTCTCAATAACTGAGCTGAACTGCGGTTGACAGGTGCTGGAGCGTCACATCACCCTGTGCTCGACACAGCCTGGCAGCGACCACCGCTGCTCTCTGGAACCCTCGCAGCTGCAGGAGCTCGTCCAAGCGGTGCGATGTGTTGAGGCTGCGCTGGGATCTCCTCTCAAAGCCTTCCAGCCCTCCGAGGACGCTTGCTACAGGAAGGTGGGTCTTGTAAAAACAGACTTACTGACGGGGAAGTGGGTCTATAACACGTACTGCACATCATCATATACACACACGGTTTGTAATACTGCGCAACTAAACCTGAGGTTACTTACGTGTGTTCTGAATAATTTATAACGTCTTTACTCATGAAATTATTGGTATTTCACCTCAAGAGAAGGTATTGCACATTTTCACCCTTGGGACACTGCAACGATGAATGTATAGAAGTCAAACATTGAGTTGACAAAAATTTGAACTTGCATCGTTCAATGCAGACTCTCTGATGTTCTGGAAAGAATACGAATATTCTTCCATATATTCGGAGAAAATTTTCTACTTTTTGATCCTTGTCTTCATCTGCACTGTTGAATATATATATATATATAAAATATCAAAAGTATTTGTGAAAAAGACAGTAAACAGTAAATGGCATGCTTGAAAAGAATGAAAAAACTAAAAACCTTTCCTCTTGCTTTTTTGCGATAAACATATGAAGCTGTTTACTCTCTACAAAGCATAAAATAAATGCATCCCTGAAAGTAGAATGTTACTTAACAATATGGGTCTCTTAAATTACTAACCCAACATTAAGTTATTCAATGATGAACAGGTCACACTATATTAATTAATTCCTAGCCTAACCGTGTTTTAAGTTGTTGGCATCATTGTTAGCTCGTCACATGAAGTCTTAAAAACTCAAGTAGCTCATTTTACCTCTAAGATGTTAGTTGACATCAGCAAATATTTCCCATCACCTTCTCATTTCATGATTTTTACCCATCCAACTTATTTACAATATTATCACTAACACGAATGCCGAAGACGAAATTAAAAGTTGTTGTAAGAGTAAGTTCATCACGCGTTCTCGGTCGGATAAAATATACAGGAAGAATGAATGAGTGGTTGGATGAGAAAGTGTGAAAGAACCGAAAAGTTTTGTTTGTTCTGTCGTGCATTTCTGCAAGAGAAAGCAGTAGAGGGAAGTCAGCCATTAAAAATAAAAGGGTTACCAGACAACAGAGAGTGTTTAAAGCTGTCATAGTATGAGGGGAAAGGAAATTTGTGATACAGTGTGACAGTCTTGAATATTTAAATGAGGCGAAGATGTGCAGACTGTGGGTACAAAAGAGAGAAATATTGAACGAGTTTGAGAAGACATACTTGACAAGTACGGTAAGAGTGATATGGCTAGACGGAAAGAGCAATGAAAATGTGATACCAGCTGATGACATGAAAGATATGTTGGATAGAATAAAGTGTAAAGTATTTTTGAGGGTTAGTGCAAATGGAGAGAATGATCAAGCGGCGTCCGGCTGGAATAGGTTGAAATAGAGGATCGATAGAAGTGTGTTAGTCCCAAACAGAGATGTAGATGGATAAGGAGATCACTGGATAAGGGAGACATATACATAAAAGGAAAACTAGCCATCAGCTACCATCCGAAACCGTGAATTAGCCATTAGCCTACCATGCTTTACCATACCTTATCACTAGTTACTAATTGAATACTGCGATATTTAACCAGCACATGCATAATTAAGCTTGCACCTCCAGCTGGGGAAGTCTGTGGTGGCAGCCAGAAGCCTGACGAGCGGCCATCTCCTGACGGAGGAGGACATGACAATCAAGGTGCAGGAGCCTCCAGGGGCGCCTGGACACTTCTTCTACGCCTTCGTTGGCAGGCAGCTCAAGAAAGACGTCGTCTGTGATGACTCCATCTTAGAAGACGATTTGTTGTGAAGCAAACAGCCGTCTTAAAGTAAAATTGATCTGTTACTATAGCAAGTGGCCTAATGGCTGTAAACAATGTTTCCTCATAAATCAATTCAAGATTAAAAATATTGATACTTTCTCCGTGTTAAGGAAATGGCCCGGTTAGCAGGTAGGGTCTATGATGGAAGATTTCAAAGTAAGTACGATTAAATGTATTCACGAGGCATTCTGGGGGGAAAGGGTGCTAAAAAATTAACTGAATTAAATCCTCCAATTGGATATTGCAATTCTTATAACCCTTAGTGAGAAAGAAGTTATATGTTTATATATCTAAAGAAAAAATTTATGATAAATTCTGTGTTCCATCATTTGTCAGAAACGACGAAGACCAAAGCATCCTTGTGAACTCGGTCTAGGTAATTGATGAAGCTTCTGGATGATGATACTTGAATTTCAGGTACAAAATAGTAGAGTTTGCTGAGAAATTGAGCTCTGATAAACAACTGGGAAGATTTTGTTACGTTTGTTGTCGATTTCCTTCAAAGATACTACATGTCAATGGAGGTCCTAGGCTTTAAAATAGCTTGCAAGCACCAGCTATTTTTACCTTTCCTTTGGTAATTGGTTGTAGCAATTATGTATCATTATATAATTCAATCATTTTAGGAAGAAAAATGGTTAATAAAAAGCAGAACTTTTTTGAGTACCCTCCAAAATTTGGACCCGATATGTGATATTACTAATTCTTTGATGTAATTTTTTTCAAATCTTTCAGCAAATTTTGTGGTGTAGTATCTTTTAAGTTGTGAGCTTGATTTCATGGGTGGGCAAATCATGCAACAGGCGGTGAATAAACGAGTAAGACGTGTTATTAATAAACGAGTAAGACGTGTTATTAATAAACGGCTAAGACGTGTTATTAATAAACGGGAACGTGTTATTAATAAACAGGTAAGACGTGTTATTTCAGGCACATTGGGATTCAATTTGCGTCGAATCTTCTAAATTCAGAATGAAGTGTCATTGCAAAAACCGAGAAAATTTCATTAATTATTTATTATTCTAATTTTTCATCATTAAACTTGCTGATCATGTTCAATTTTTTTTTCCGAATTTTGATTTATTCTGACTATAAAATTTGTCCCTAAATTTTCAAAATCCTTAACTAATAAACGTATCTAAACTCGTTAATACAGCTTTATTCAGTGGAGGATAATCAGGACAGGATATTAATTTGAATCATTATCCAGTTGTCCAGTTGTATGTATACCTGAAAAAATATCTTTAAGTTTTAGCGTCAGTGATCAAGTCGGAGCTATTTATGTGTAATAAGTGCTTACACAAGATTTATTAGCTTACTTCGTTTCAGGAATATGTAAGCCATATTTGTGCATAGGTGTCTGCACCAGCAGCTTTTGTCTCCATAGATAAGCACCTGCAGCCTCTCTTTAATAACTTATTGTGAGTTGCGTTTAACTTTATCACACACACTTTTTATGCTAAGCTGTCGCTCTCTTACGCATCCACTGTCGTTACCACTCAGAAGCCCCATTCTGTATCACTCATTCTTCAGATCATTCATCGTTCAAAAAGTTTAACGATCTTCCTAATATTAATGCTTGAGAATTACTAACGGAAAATGTTTAAATATGAAAGAGAAGACTGAGAAGCAATAATTGCTTACAAAGTCTATTTCACTCACTTCTACTTTTAAAAGTTAGGATTAAATTTTTTTGTAATTCATGTCATTTTTGATTGCATTTAATTCAAATGGTATTATAACTTTGATGTAACATTACGTTGCAAGTCGAATTTCAACATATTTTGACGAACTGGTGGTGTATACTGACGCTAATGACTGTGATGGTCGGGGTGTGACCACATTTATATCTATGCAATGTTTACTCGAACGAATTCACTGCACGAGAACCTCTACTCAGGGCAGGAGTCTCATGTATTTGTTGAAGATTTTTAATCTGATCTTGCCATGTGAAGTGTTTTACTCTCGAGCCATGTTGTTGTTTCATGTTGCTTCTCTGTTGGATCCCTACATTTCTGAACTTTGTTCAAGCCTGGAACATCGACTTTTATCAGTGGTACATATTTTTGCGGACAAGCAGGCACTTGGATTGTGTTTTCTCTGTGAAGTTAAATATCACCTTTAGTTTGTCTGCCACGGTCACACAATAGATTCATGCCTGTTAAGTCTCTCAGTTCGTTCACGCATTCCATCATAAAATCAGGGCACTTGTGATGGCTGACGCAGTGTCACTCTTCTAGTTTCCGTCATTTTCGTTAGCGCAGGTTTAACTGACAGCAGGTATAACTGACAGCAGGTTTAACTGACAGCAGGTTTAACTGACAGTAGGTTTAACTGACAGCAGGTTTAACTGACAGCAGGTATAACTGACAGCAGGTTTAACTGACAGCAGGTTTAACTGACAGCAGGTTTAACTGACAGCAGGTTTAACTGACAGTGTTGAAAGTAAAGTGGGAAGGTTGACACAGTGGATCCTACCTGCCACTGCTGTTTAAAGTTCTATTATTTGTGTGCATTGAAACAGTATGGATTTTTCTCTGTCAGTACTTATTTTCTATGGCTGAAATATGTATTAAAATATCGTGAAATTTTGTTCTAACTGATGGTAGGAATTGGCTTGGTTTACGGTATTGATTTTTTTTTGCAAAAAATCACTGGTATTTCAAAGCTTAACTCCGTGTGGCATTTCTGGTAACATAGAAAAAGAGTCGTAATTTTGCCATCTAAACTTATCAATTCACAACTCTTAGTTAGCAGTAATTTATAAAACTATTTCAGTGCTTTATTGTAAGGTTCTTTCAACGCAGAAGAGTATGAGAGCATGGGGAAAAATGTAACAATTTATATTCTAGCTTCTCACAAGGACATCAGTGCATACGTATGTAAAAGGTGCTAGGCTTTAATGTAAGTCTTATTTATCAAAACAGACTGCTGTACAGGTTCATTCAAATCATTTCCATTGCTGATTTATCGGTGCTCGTGGGAATCCAATATTGCTCTCCGACACTGGTCGTTATATCGAAAGAAAATGAATTTAGAGCTATGAGTGCAAACAATTTATGTATTGACCAACAATGATTACCCAAAATTTTTGCAACATTTTCTGATACACACTAGTGTGCTAAAAAGTTCCATTTGATGGCAAGGATCAATTGAAATGTGTATAAGACTATTGATTTGAGAATGAGATGCTTGTAGAAATCGATTACAAAATCAATGCACACAGATTACACATCAAAATAAAGAAGATTAATCTCTGTGCACTGAGTCCTGCTTAATCAAACAACGCTTGCACGAAATTCCGATCGGAAAAAGAATAACTATTGAATTTTGTTGCATCTTGGATGTGATAAATGTTTTCTGGAATGATTTACAAAACACATTAAAACACAGTTCCAAATTCATTTGCCTGAAAAGGAACACGTGCACATTTGGTTTAATTGAGTACATGAAATAAGTCAAAACTGAGGCAAGAATGTGGACTAGAAACTAGTTTTCGATATTATTTGTATGTATTAAATTGTTTACTTAAGCTATGGGGGTTCGACTCTGAAGTGAACGCTCAATTTGATGAACTTTTTTGCTCAGCGTGAACAATTATGCTTGTGCCGAACACAAGGAAGTTTTACAGGTTTGCCTGAGACGAAGAGTTGGGGTAAAAGTTACAATTATAAACAATAGCTGTTGGCCAGTGTTCTGTCTAAAATTGGAATAGCGCAGGACCATTCAGAAAGCATGTTGAACACATTTAATTGGTTCGAGTTGCCCAATTCAGCGAACATAGAGACATTTTAAGGTTACTCTTCGGAAGTCATAAGTAAATACTCATAAAAGAATAACTGTCATGTTGGCAGTACTTAAAATAGTTCAACTTTGCTATATTATGGATTGCAAACAACCAGCTCGGCAAAATTCACTTAAACAGATAATTTTCATGCAAATCGAATAAAAAAGTAAGATTAACGATCATTTCGTTCGGGATTTCGACTGAATTTAAATCGTTACTCTTCATTTGGCTGAGTTTACTTTCGTCAACAGCAGCTGAAGCCCAGCTGCTTTGGTAAAAAACATAAAAATTATTCCTCTTATTCAACTCAAGATTACTAGTATTATTCGCTTTAATTGTTCATGACTTTAAAATTTAAAAAGCTGCAAATTCTTTGGAAGACATGCAAAATTTTCATGTTCCTGCTAAGGTAATTTTTTTAAGTAATTCTAAGTAGCACAATTGCAACGCTAATCGTCTGTAATTGTCATCTATCATGAATAATCGTATTTTAGGCTTCATTTGCTAATTGTAGGTTAATCCTGGATGAAGAAGGCCAGAAATGCATATTTCTCGTTAGCGAGTGCCAAGCAGTTAGAACTGTATTGTCATGAATATAGGAGGAAGACATAGAAATACAATGCATCGTACCAGGGTATTTTTAATCGTTTCATTTCATTTTTAGTTATTAATAAAAGTGTCATGAATAAGGATACATCAGAAATTTTATTATTTGGTTGCTGCGTTTGTAATTTCCGAATTTATTTACACCTTGAAAACGTTCAATGATTTAAAACTGAATTACTGGGAATGGCGGCCCAGCCTCATTAGGTATTTTTAATTTCAACTAGCCAAAGACTCGAAAGCTAACCGTGTAATAAAATACAATGAAAACTTGTCCCTTAAACAAGAAGGTAGCTGTTTTGAGAATGTAGTTTATGATACACAGAAGAAGTGAAGTACATACACGTGATCTTTGAGAGAGGAAAAGTTTAAGTGAATGAAGAATAGTATACGGACGGTAGTCCGTTACGGTAGCATAGACTAGTTCTCTACCTAGCAGTAGATTAAGGCAAACTTTTGTTTTCTCTACATGAACATTCAGATATTTCCCTTAGTCCCATCACAAATACTCTATGAATGAAAATATAATCATCGCTTTCGAGTCTATTACAAATGTAATTATTCCTATTTGATGTCTTAAGGAAGTACTAACCTAGCAGACAACTAACTGTATTGTCGTAAGTGAATTTTTCTTCAAGTTAAGTTTGATATTTCAAAGTCGCGCCGGAATACAATTCAGTGTTCTACGAGAATGGATCATAACTGAAAGATGCAGAAGCTATCAAAAGAAATCCTATTGATTAACTTCAACATGCGCCAAAAGAAGTTTAGTTTTCTAGTATATCTGAAGTGTAATTTTGCAAAAAGATTCCACGAATCTGCATAACGTGATTTAAAATTATTATAAGTAAAGTTTTGGAAAGGCACAAAATTAAATTATATGGCAAATATGTTGTACCGGTAAATTGTTGTACCGGTAGCACCGGTACCGTTACTTATAAGTCAAGATCACACAAATTTTAGTGTCAATGATCGTCACAAAATTAATTCCGACACTGCAGCAGAGCTTCGTTCCTGAGTACAATGAACTGTGACGTGGTGAACACAGGAGAATTAAGGAGGCAGCACGGTAAATAAATTTCAATTGTTCTACTATTTTTCTCCTTTAATTATAGTTGGAAAATTATTCACAAACACTTTGAAGAAGACAAAACCAACCATTGTCGTGGGAAAATGTCCCGAAAGTAATAATAAGAGCTTCCGAAAAAATTTCCACAATATTTTTGATTTACACTGCAATAATAATGAGAACAAATCTCTTTATTTATGCATAGAACAAATCCAGAAAATAAATAATTGGGATTTATGTTCAAGTCAGTGTGTTACTATATTTTCCCATGAGGATGTTTAGAATATTATTATTATTATGTACAGAGAGCCACTAGGTCAAACATCTGACTCCTACTCTACCGAATTAACTGCCTACAGAAGTAGTATTTTCTTAAATGTGGAAAATTATTGTAAATCCGGTACTGAAATTATACAAATACCTTACTAAAAACTAAACATTAACGAGCACACACAATATCTTTCACCACTCGTAGGTATCTTGACCAGAATCTAAGTACCTAGTAAAAAGTTAACGACTGTAATTTATGATTGAGCAGAAAATAGATTTTGACAGATTCTGACTACACCGAAAATTAGTCCAAATTTCTACACTTCTATAACGGTGACTCATTAATTGGAATTAAAATTTGTGGATGACATGTGTCAACCTTGCTAGTAGTGTGATTTTATTCAGAAATTCGTTCAATGGAAATCCATGAAACAATAATTTTCTTCTTTAGTCTAACATCAGCGTCTATTTGACGCATACATGCTAATGTTCCCGTGAAATTTAGCGTCATCTATACCATATGTGACGGAAATAACTGTTAATTTTACGATAAAGTAAAATTTTACGAAGATTTAACGTTTTGAGACTGTAATGACTATTATTTTTAATGTGAAAAACGTGAACGTGTGTTGTGTCTTAAAACTTCCAAAAACTAAATTTTATTTCTCACAAGCAAAGGACTCGAAAAATTTTAAGGGAGTAGATCCCCTTCCTAAATTCACAGTTGAAACGTGTCAAATTCTGCATAATTAAATGATTATATATAAACAAAGAGTAAAAATAACTATATTTTGCAAGTTTAGCGACTATTCAGCACTGCAGACGTTCAGAGTCAGTTCTCATCTATTTGAAAGGGAACGATATTTTCTTGTGGTTTTGAGTCGGTGTCTTGGCTTAGTAAATGTTAAGATTACCCTCACAAGTCAGTGTCTGGTAATTAATGTACACTGGAAATATGTACTTACGATCGCGTGCTGAAGAGCTTACTTACATCTTTCAAAAGTTTGTGAATGCTAGGTAGGCACTAGGCAATTCTGATAATTTGTTTATGGCACTGGAAATTTTTTCAAATGATGAACTAGTAAATTCTATCCATCTATTCATGAGGTTATACGCTATTGAATAAGGAATGATTATGTATGGATACCGTATGCTTTCTAATATGACAATGCATTGTAAACATGGAAAAATAGTTGTATTGAGAGGTATATTCTACTCGAAAAGTTTTTAGCATAATATTTGATGCAATGTCGTTTAGCGCTTTATTAATATCATAAAAGTGAGCTAAGAATATTCAATAATTATGTATGTTGTTGCAGCGCTTTGTCTTCACAAATATATTTAAAAAAATAATATACTCTACCCGAACAACGAGCTCGATTAATTACATGTTTTAATATTTTAAATCATACTTTACTTAACACGTTGCCTCCGATTGCCTGACGTGTAAATCTTCACTTTGTACGCATAGTCACTAGAAGGATCTTACGTATGTGACCTAAGTGGGTCACATACGTACCACTTCGGAGTCAACGTGTTAAACCGATGGGTGTTCTAACACATTTACTTTATGTACTTTCAATCAAATTTATGAAGATGGAAAATTAGACCAACATGCCACCAAATTCAATATCATTTGCTCTGTCATAGCACAAATATTTTTGAGGAGAAAGTTGTAGAATGATTAAGATATATAAGGACATGATTGGTAACCGTACAGTGACCAGAACAAAGGCTCCTAGTTATTGTGTCACTCACGTTATTTTAATAAAATTGGCTGCTGAAAGGCTTAAGTTTCTGAACGAATAAACACAATCAATATCCTGGAGATGTACTCTTGCAACATTCATTATGTGGGTGTGAAAGATGCATGCAAAGTGAAATATATTGAGAAACAGATTAAATTCATCCATGAAGTAAGACCATTATACCCAACACTAAAATTAATTTAGACAGGAAGAGTAAGCCCCTTGATCGAGGGACTGCATAGAGGCAAATTTTTGGCTGATTTAGTGTTTTAAAACATGTGAAGAAAATCTGGTTCTCATAGAATTGCCTCACTGCTTCTTGTTCAATACCGTTCTGTAACTTTCAATCAAATGTCACCTGCTGCAGGTCAAGTATTGTTTGCCAGACATCATCTTCATTAAATAAAGTCAATGAAAGCAGAATACAGAGTTTCAGTCAAACCTTACGAACAAGGAAAATGTTGGGGAATTTTGCAGAATGGCTTTGAATGAAAACTACGCAATTTGGAACGAAGTTTAGGGGTCTAGTCCTACTGTTCTTTACCGTCACTGAAGTTCCACTTCTATATTGGATTAGGCAACAGCGCTTGTCAATGTTTAGCTGTACCTGGTGAAAGATAAGGTGCAAAATATTGTCTGAAAAGTTATCTAGTGCTGGTATCTTTAAAAATATGTTCTCTTAGCAATGGAAAACAAAATTCATCTTAATCAAAACGATAAGCAACAAAGTTATCAGTAGTTTAAAGCGTAACAAATTGTCTTGTTTAAAGATGGAAAACACTATTTCTGCCGAGAACTTCAGGCATTTGGTGTTTATGTTCCATCGTATAGAAAAACAAGATAATTATGTTTACATTAAAATAGGGCTTAAAATGTCCAAAATTCAATCAAACAGAACCTACCATGACTACCTAACTTTTCAATTAACGAAGATACAATTATCACGCAGTTTGGAAAAGGAAAAAGTTTTCCCTGACCTTTACATTTGTTTTATTCATCATAATGTTACCTCGTGCTACGTAAAAAAATCAGAATATTTTACACACTTTCAAAATGAATAATACTCACCTTCAGAGTTAATCTGAAATAACTTGACTTAGAAAATCATAGGAACGCACGTCGATCATTATCATATAAAATGAGTTTCAGGTTCCTTATCAGTAAAAACCCAGCAGCACAAAATACAAAAAAATAAAAAATTGATTGTAGTAAATCCGATACAAATTCGAATTTGAACAGAAATTTTATGTTTCTATGTCATGCATAGCAGATCTTTTCTATTTCACTGGCGTGATTTTCACATGGAAACACGTCAAAAGAAGTAATTTAACAAAAACATATCAATCGATCCGGTCTATGATGAGCTGTCAGTGTGACCGAACAAAATGAATATGACAGTCAGTGACGGACGACAGTTTACTATAACAATTAAAATACCACAACAGTTACTCAGGAACGAAGTTAACGAATAAATGTAGATCATGCGGTATTTATACAACGTTCACTTTTTATTTTATAGAAAGAACTGTCGTAATTAATACGACTAGAATGAAGATACTCCTAGAAAATCTCGTTTGATTACAAGCGTCTTTATGATGTATAATACTTATCACAAGAATATTGGTCATATTTATTCACCTAATATCATACAAAGCTTTTATTATCCTAAGTAAATAAATATTAAATTAAAAAATTGTCAGAGCAATACATACCACCAAAGAAACTAATTAGACAGAAGTTCGCTATCTGTTTCTGTACATTACATCAGAATCTCCACCAAGTTACCGTAAGGCCTTAATGTTCAGTAACGTAATGATACTAAATATTTAAACTCCATAGGAATAACAATGAGTAAATCACAATTTACCTACAAACTCACGATTATTCAGAGTTTCTTAGATATAAGTAATGACGCTAAATAAATTCATTTGCATATATGACTTCCAAGTACCTATATATAAAACTGCACAAGTGAACCTTGTTTGAGGTTGCAGACCAAATATTTTTACCTTATCTGAGAGCGTACCTTATACGAGAGCTTTAGTTATCCTTCTTTATTTTTTTACTACTTGCATTGAATTGATAGAACTGGTTGAAAACTGGCTATAGAAAATGAAACAAAATAAAATAAAACGAGTTGAATAATAGCTATCCTCCCTTCCCTAACAAATTTCAAGTATTTCATAGGAATATTGGTCACAAACCTTGTACAAGAACATCGTGTACGACTACACCTTATGTGAAGTTCACTTGTGCGCAGGTTTACGTTCTAATTTTCAATTCTTTGAAGCAGGACCCTTACCAAGAACTTGTGAAAAAAATTTCAATAAAAATTCATATGATTGAAGTAAGTATTTTTCTCGAGCTTACTAAATTTTGACATTAATAAGTATATTTAAAAAATTCGATTACTTTTTTGCTCTAAAAGTGCTGAAGCATTGATAGCAAACAATGACAATTTAATTTTCCATGGAAAGCAGCGAGCACAAAGTTTCATACCATTGAACAGATTGTGACTCTGTACTTATATTTAACTGGCTTCGATTCTGACTGGTTCGGTTTCATTAAAAAATATTCTACATTCTTTCGTGACACTTAATCACATCATCCACTCAGCAAAGCACCTGAGTTTGAATTACCTGATATAGACCAGATACTCCTCGGGCCTGATGGACGTGTCTGTTTAGAGCTGGCATAATTAGACACCTTGTTTTAACGCTTAGGATGGTTACGTTTCGAGATAAAACCGCTTCATAGTGGACGCAGCACGGAATACAATAGCTCCTCAACTGTGCACTTCATTTTTTTGACTGCCTTTGTTCATAAAGATTGGCTATAAAATTGTCATGCGAAGTGATGAGACGTAGGTCCATATCAAATGGATGAGTCGTTGTCAATAGCGTGCTAATCCGCGCTTTTGATTAAGAATGCGTGTAAATTATATAGTAAGAATTGGATTTATTCCTTTCGCACCCGAGATGGGTGGCTGGTGCAAAAAAAGCGCGAGGATCTGTTGTACTGTAACATTCACGCTAGGGAGCTCATCCAAACTCAGGTGATGCGATTCGCAGAACTCACGGACATCTTTGAATTCTATGAAAAGTATGAGAGATTATATTGAATGGGTTAAAAAACGCTGTCAAAATAAAAACGTTTCGACTGCCGTAGCGTGATCTCAAAGCAAAAATAATAAGAAATGAGTATACTTATAATCAGTACACTCGTACCAAACATATTTTGTGTGAGAGGTTGGTGAGAAACAAAAGCGAGAAGAAGCAAAAAGTATCGAGCAATAGCAGCTAAATTAACTACTTACACCCAGTAAATTCACAATAATTTATTCTGCTGACTCAATAGCATCCTGCTTCAGGTTTTGCAAAGAGGGAAGTTTTCTGAACACCCTCAAAAAAACAGTCAAGGGTGTGTTTTTAAGTGATGTCCAAATAAGTCATCTTAATTACTTGTTTTCTATAATTTGCCAATTTCAATTATTTGTAAAGTTGTTTCTTTGAATATTACTTGAATAACTTACATTAAGTGCGCAGTTGCTCTGTCAACAAACACTGCCAAACTATAAACAAACATAACACTGTGTTCCTACCTTGATTTGTGTTTATAACTATTGGATTGAACATAAGTATAATCACCATTTTACATCTCATTCAGCATTAAGAAAGTATAGCATAGATATGTACCGTATTAATGAATTTGTTTAATAATCGCTATGACAAAGTGATCAAGTAGTCTGATTGAACTAATCTCGATTTCATAAGAATAACACTCTTCGAAAACCTTTTTGAAGACCAGTTCAACATAATTTTCAGTCCCTCCATGAGATGTTTTATGTAATATGTAAAAATTGTAATAATATGCAATATGTAAAAATTACAACACACTCAAGTTCAAAATTTACCATTGCATTGCAATGGTAAGTACAAATTCATTTGCACGCATATAGAATCGTTAATGTTAATTGTTAAGTCGAGTTGTTGTGAACAAATCGGCTTCACAAAGATTATTGGTATGAAATCCAATAACATATCGAGATCTGGTTTCACCATTTACACCAATTATACACAACCAAAATTTCAGTTTAATTTTGTACAAGGATCATGATCTTGTTAATATATAGAATCGATAAAACTCGTTCAGAGACCGCGATTCTGCGGCTGATATAAATTTGAGTAATTACTTCGTAACTGATATTCTCGAGTGCATGATTAAATAGTTTATGTATATAATATTAGAATATAAAAGGTTTTACCACTAGCAGCCCCACATTCTCTCATGAGACAAAAGAATCCTTCATTTTACAACACTTGTAGTTACGAATCTTTGTGCCTGTTCGTTCGTTAACATCAAACACAACTAGGCTGGTGACATTACTCGCACTTGCTCACCTGGTAGAAGTGAGATACTCGATGTGTCACGTCCTAGTCTCCATCTTTAATTTCGGTTCGTATTCACATGATGACATTTTCTTCACAGAACCTAATTCATTTCATTCTATTAATAAACAATGTTCTTCTAACCACAATCTTTCATCATAACACATAGAATAAATATTAACCCAGAAGCTTTGTTGAGTTTAACAGTTCAGGCAACTTTAAACATTGACGAAGTATTCTTCATTATAGTACACGTATGTGTATGCAATATACTCGAAATCCAAATCTCAGCAGTGAGTCACATGTTCAGAAATAGCATTGCTACCACTTTTTGACACTATTTAATTCTTTACTTTCAATTTAATTTCATTTATCAAGAGATTGGTCCTTAAAAAGAAACATTTGCATTTTGGACTCTAAAGCTGTCCGTTTTCTTTAATTCTTGTTCAGAGAAGAAAAAAAGCCGTCGTTATTTGAGCGGCATTTTTCATTTTCAGAGGCTCAAACACACACACTAAGGTGCAGAAATTTTCCTGTGCTCAAGAGGCGTCAGAGGCGTCAGAGTAACCCGGCTATTCTTACGTCCGTGTTCACTAACAGCCGTTGGAGGAGGTGCCAGCGGCGTGGAAACCCGAGATGGAAGGGAATGGTGCAGCGGTCGGTTGCCCACATTACTGTGCGGCGTGTCTCTTCCTTTTACAAAAGAACTGTCGAGTTTGTTTCCATGCGTGAGCATCGACTCCGGGGAGTGCTGATGCTTTGTTTCGTGATATGAATTAGGCTCACTACCGATAGGAGCCACTGGCTTTCGAGCTTGCAAGGAAGTAGGAGTGGCCGCGACGCACTGTACTGTCTTGCTTCCTACTGCAAGTTCGCCCTGCTTCATGAAGGACAGATTTTTCACAGCTGCTTGAGTTTCCTTAAGAACGTCCAAATCAGTGAAGTGCTTGATACCAGCTTTAATAGATTTCTTTCGAAAACTTGTCGGCAATGAGCGCTGATTTTTCGAGAATATGTCTTTCGGCTCTTTGGTTTGGTCGTAGGTTGGACTCATCGACGCACCTCTGGCAGAGTCCATGGTGTTTGGCCGAGACGATTTCAGACGGACCAAAGACGTGGTTAGGGATGCCCCAATCAGAGGTGGTCGCGCATGGTCAGTGCTTTTGAGAGCCGATGTCGGTGTGTTGGCCCTGGCCGGTGTAGCGTCTACTGATGATCTAGCGTCAACGGCGGCGTCGGACTCGCACTCCTGCAATATCATGGACAGCGTCTCTTATCATGCATTTCCTCCCAGAGCGACTGAAAAATATCCATGTGCTTCAAGTAGAATAGAATAGAGTTAAATAGAGTAGAATAGAATGAATTAAAATAGAATAGAATAGAATGGAGTAAAATAGAATAGAATAGAGTAAAATAGAGTAGAATAGAATAGAGTAAAATAGAGTAAAATAGAATAGAATCGAGTAAAAGTAAAATAGAGTAAAATAGAATTATTACAATTACATCAATGAAAGATGTCATTAGATGTTACTCCATCTTTCGTAAATACTAGAATATAGTTTAAAATATCCTTTCTAATCCAAATATTGATTCCACATTTGGGACAAATCTTCACTCTTTCCAGAATTACAGGCTGATGAGATGACTAACTGGAAAACAATATGTGTGTATTACTACGTTTTAGTATTTTTTTCAGGAACAGAAACATGTATGGTAAATTTCAAAAAGTTTTACTACCATATTATACACCATTAGCCAATTTGTTTTTCATGGTATGGCTATCTTGGCGTGCTAATTATGTTAAATATCGCAAACTGACGCAGTTCTTGTGAACCAGGACCAGCGAATCAAGGGCCCAATGAACTATGAAAATGACACTGTAACTTTGTACGATGTAAGAATTTTCAGGGCTGAATCCCCGAAAATTCTAGCCCCGAAGAGCTAGAATTAGAGGCCAACAGTAGTAGGTAGCTCAGCACTCCGCTATTCAACACTGCTAACGAAATGGACAATAAAATATAATTTACAGCATATATTCCTTAGTTTTCTTTTCAAACCCAAAATCCAGGCTTTAAGCTGATAGATTTTTCATTTCTTGAGCTTACAGATTTAAGTTTTGAACTATTCAGCTCAAAAGTTCATGTTATATTAGGTGAGAACATTCAATACTTTAGCTCACGGGTGTTTACTTGTAGTCATACAAATCGTGATTTGCATTTTGAGGGATGGACCAGGAAGCAGGGCGGTAAACATATTATTCAACACTTCGGGAGTAAATGAAAACAAGAAATTCACATATAGAGGTATGTGAATTTTCTTACGCTCTGTTGCTTGTTAGCCAGGTCTGGGGCGCTGCTGGGGCGGTAAAAGGAACCATCAGGGTCTGCAGGGTCCCCAGACACTGACAAGTTGGTGAGGTCGTCCAGAGAGTTGAGGCGGCGGATGCGAGGTTTCAAGGCCTTCGCTCGGTCGCGTAAGATCATTGATGCTTCTGGAAAGTTTTCAGGAGTTAATGGTTATTTTTCAATTGCTAGGTCGTTGTTGGTTACGATTAAACTGACTCAAAGGGTGTCTATGTTGTTTCAAATGTGAACTAGGCAGCTGACGGTTCCTCGGAGACCATCTATCTTTTCTCAAAGAACTTACGATGAAATGTAGATCATTGACTATAAATGTAATATGTGAATAGCTACTTAAATTTTTCCTACCTCAAAGAGGGTGATCAACAAAATCTAATAAGATATACTTTGATTTCCAGAAGCTCTCGAGTGTCTCAGATGAAGAGGACTCTTGGCCTACGGCACTGAATATGCTTCATTCAAACGTGAAACTCAAGCATTACCTACCCCAGCACTACTATACCAGTACCAGTTCCCTAGCACACCTGCACCGCCACACCTACACCAGCACACCTACACCAGCACTACTATACCAGTACCAGTTCCCTAGCACACCTACACCGCCACACCTACACCAACACACCTACACCAGCACTACTATACCAGTACCACTTCCCTAACACACCTACACCACCACACCTACACCGCCACACCTACACCAGCACACCTACACCAGCACACCTACACCAGCACACCTACACCGCCACACCTACACCGCCACACCTACACCAGCACACCTACACCAGCTCTACAGCTTGTTTTGACTGCCCGTTAGGAAGAGCTGAAGTGTGACACGCTGACTCAGCACATCAGGGGGCGCTGAACAGCTAGATGCACAGTACGGTTTGCTTGCTGGAGGAAGCTGAAAACTAGGCTCTCCATGTTGCATAAATTTTCTTAAGAATTACTTGGTTGAATACTTATCTTCTGTTTGAACAATTATAAAAGATTAAGATTCTTTACACTGACATAAAGTCATTGTGAACTCACGAGTCAAATTAAAATCATCATTTCGTTTTTTCAGTTTAGTTTTTATCCAGCTGTTGAGAAATGTTGTCACGAAAACTGATGATTGATCAGTCGTGTAGAAGACATAAGAAGTTCAGCGTAAAAACTTTGAATAAAAAATCGTCACATGTTCTAACAGTCTAATTTGTACATATAACATTTATTATGGAGAGACCGTGCTCATTTCTTGGGGATTTACGTTCGTCAATCCATGCTTAAAGTTCTGAAGAAGTGCATGCATTAAGCGTGACCTGCAGTGCTTCTGCTCGTGCCTGCGAACTGAATTCATTTGCCACTCTGATTGATTTTGACAAGTCACACTACCGTCTCAAAGTCCTAAGCTCTTCAGTAAAAAAAATATGTTATCTTGTATTAGATTAGTTGTTGGGGAAGAAAAGTTAGAACTCGTTAGTTTCACGAGAATTAAAACTGCTGGAAAAAAACGTGTAGAATATTTTTGGTATTTCAAAAATGGTTCTTTACTGCACAGTTTCTCATGAAACATTCTTAGGCGCCACAGTATTACCACGTTATAGAATTCCCAAATTCATAATCATTTACATCTTCTATTGTTGTCTCATAGCAAATGCAATTCTGACGTAGAAGTTTCCGAAAACTTTCTACGCAATTGTGAACAATTAGTAGTAAACGTGATGATTTTCCATTAAACCTACCATTTCATGGCGCTGGTTTTATAAAAACACCAACAACCAGAAGCGCGATTAATTCACAGAAAGAAGCAATTGCTTGTGAAACCCATGGGTAAGGAAAATTTATACTGGAAATTACTAATTATATTAGTAGAGATAATCCATTCTATCCAAAGTCACATTGCAGAATCTGATAAAGTGAGGCAGAGATCAACTAAAGGTATAATAAAAATATTTTCGAAAAAAATATTTACAGAATATTATGAAATTTGCTTTGAAATCATTTAGTCAACAGTAAAAATGTTGACATCCTTAAGACCAGCAATGTATTGAATACGTTAATGTGTAGAATGCTCTTCGTAGTAGGCTATAACTTAATAATGAATATACCATCCATTACAAAACTATAACCGCTTATTAAAACAATCGGATTAGCAAATCATAACAACTAACTCTCAAACCATGCACTGAGACATGGCCAACAACATTTCGTACACCAATACAATACAGAGAAGGGAAATAAAGGCTGGTTGAAGAACAAATGTAACTGCCATTTTTCAAGTTAAGGTTTCAACAGAGCTGTTAGGACGTTTCAGTACGGACTAAATTCATCACGACTAAGCTGGTTTTAATTACTTCAGAGGAGCGAGAAAAAAATTGACAATAAATCTCTGCGTCCTGTTGTTGAAGAAATAAACAGGTAAAACCGTACATTTTGTAGTTAAAATGCAAAAAAAAAAAAATTCAGCGTGATAATGTTCTTCCCTACCAGCAGGAGGACCAAGGAGTACATTATTAGAACAGAATTAATGAACAGGCTATTGATGAACTTAATTTCTGCTGATACTTCGAGGAGAAATACCAAAAACAAAACACTTTTCATAACTGCTTGTCATTTTATTATATTAGATGAACTTTAGCAAGGTATTTTGTCAATAACAATGAACATTTCACCATCATCAATTCAAAATATATCATATACCAAGAAGTAAGAATTATTTGTTGTACTCGCGATCGAGCTTATTTTCGAAAATAATACTTATATTATGTGAATTATGATTTATTAATATTTGTTGGTGACCACATTTTATCTCAATACTTATTTTTCTGCACTCGTATTTTTATAGAAAAAATTAGATTTACTCATGGTTTTGCGTTCAGTTTACGTGAATAGGAAATTAGCGCTCCAAAATTGAAGGCAGGCAGCAGCCATTTTACTGATATTAGTACAGCCAACGTCCAAGTAAAAGTTGAGTCATAAATACGGAATGTGTTGAAAAAATCTTTAAAACAATAAAGCATTCAATAACCAAACCAACTCGCAAAACTGTTAAACTGACGCATGTCCTACTTTTTTCTTGTATTTACGCAGGACTCAAATCTTATAACTTTACTCTTTTCAGTGGACTCCATTATTACGGACAATCATTTTAAATTTGAAGTTGCTCAGTAGTATACTATTATTTGGCTACTCAGTTACACTTTATTACAAAGTTTTTCACGTGACACGGAAACAAGATAAAGTATTCACTTCCAGAAGAAAAAAATGTAAGTTTCTTCCTTGAAAATCTACTATAATTAATTACTTATATATCTCTCGATACAATTACTATTTGGTACTTTTACCTTATTTACTGAATGCAGAATATTTAGTTGTTATGTTAAATTTGCGTCCAAACCGTGTAATTTCCTGTCAGAAGTTGTGTCTGACTGAGGAAGCAATCAATTGAGTCATATCTTTCTCACTCATATCTTCATTATTCGTTTAGTTGCTGTGACATAGAAATAAAATAACTAAAAACTGTTGTGTTAGAGTAAAACAAATATTCCTTTCTCACCCATGTCTAGATTATTCGTGTAGTTGACGGAGAGGTGCAAACCTCCCGTGAGAAGGGCTGCCGGTTTAGTGGAGGATACTTTAGGAAGCACCGGGGCATGCAGAGGCTCTGCAGCGAGAGGGGACAGTCGGTGCGGCCGCTGTGTGATGCCGGTGCTGCCGATGCTACCCGGCGCAGTTACGATGCCGCTCGTTCTGGCAGTTGGGAATGAGAAGGGAGTTAGTATCATTGTTTATATATTATGGGAATTGTGTTTTAGAACCAGTATTTGTAATGGAGGATATTTCTGAATTAGACCCTAAGTTAAGGAATAAACGTTTTGAATTTTTGTCGTTGACATTTGGAATTTAGCTCCAAACTGTCACAAATTCTAGAGTACAACTAAGCATGTGTACTGACATAAAAAATCACATAAGGTTTTGCTTATAAGCAGGGTGAAGTAATCGGAAACATTGATGCATAAGCATTCAATGCATTTCTATGAAATTTTACATTTTCAAACGTATATTCGATAAAATCTTTTCCCGTTTTCTAGTTGATGAATACATTCTAACTAAATTATTGCATATAATTCAACACAACATATAAATCCTGCGCCCGGTGAATGTTTTGGACAAATGCAAAAATAGCATATTTACAGTGTCTTCAAAGTTTTATATTGCTTTCCGGTAAGGACGAGTGAATGGTAAGTAAGAACCACTACACAATTCCTACCTAGCTTGGGATCCTTGCCTCTGGTGCCACTCGTCTCCGAACACTCTGTGCCGACTCTCCAAGTAGAGTTCTGCGAGAGTCAGCAAATCGAGCTCAGAAGTGTCAGATTCTGCAAGGCCGTTGACGTTGTGACCGCTCGTCCCATCACAAGTCACAGGCATCACGCTGAGACGTTTATTAGTACTACATTTCTTCTCCGGTTTGTTAGAGTTTCGATCTGGTGCAGGTAACACTCCAGTTTTTGGCGTGGGAAGTCTACCATCGGAACTAGCAGACTTGATTTGCTTCCTGGCGTTAGCAGCTGCCAAGCCTCCACTGCCCAAATTTCCTACCGATTTTGAGAGTTGATCCGACGAACCTCCGGCAGCTGCAACGAAGGAATAGTTATGCATTGTTTCGTTAATCGGATAGCCACCAGAAGAGGATTTAGAATATCCTGGCTTTTGTTCTGGTAGAATTTGCTTTGAGTTATCAAAGCGCAAATTATCGTTCTTCTGCTCCTGATGATCTTGTGACGAAAGCGTGATATTTTCTATGGGAGGTGTTGGGGTGACACTGTCTCTAGTGAGACGAAGGTGAACTTGGGGATGTAGCTCGGAGGAGCTGTCGTCGATGTCGGAGATGTTGGGCAAAATTGTGAGCAACATCAGTCTTCGGTATCGGTGCAACTCGTGCATCATGCAGGGGTCATTTGCGAAACGACGCCTGAGCAGGGTGTCGTTGTCAGGAATCTGAGGTTCATTACTTTTGGATTCTGAGGCTGACAGCCAGTTCCTAAAAGTTGGTTTCATGACCAACCCACAAGCATATCTTGAAGGGGTTGCGCTTAGGTAAAGAAATTCAATGACACATTCTTGTATTCAACTTCAATGGGAAATATATTTTGTTATATATTGGATATTGGTTTTAGAAGTAACAAAAATTTAAGAAACTACAGAACTGATACCACTGATAAATAAGGATACACAGTCTCTAAAGAATAAAAGTTAAAGGGTTTTCATCAAATCATGAAAATGTACATGCAACTTTTGTTCATGTTTAGAAAATTTTATATAGTAAATTATGTATGATTATGGTAGACAAAGGTCACATACAATTAATGTAGAAGCCCTCGAGCTTCGCCAGCAGATAGCTAATCAATAAGTCAATGTTTACGTACTAGTCACACATTCAAATGATTGGAATAACTTTGCCTTCATAGAATAGAGAGGTTTGCAGATCTAACATTCCTCACGAAGCTTCAGGATTAAGTGAAAATGTTCAAACACAAAATTTTTGTATCAAAAACTGTTTTGCAGAAGTCTTTGGCATGCAAATCTGCGTTTGACCACATACTGTAGCACACTTAATTCAATGAACAAGTGCTCGCTTTACGTTTGAGCTTTGTTCATTGATGAGAACCAACGTGTGTTAGATATTATAATGGAACCACAATTGATGCATCACTTCCAGAGAACTGACTCCCCAAGATCCTCACACCGAACACCGCAACTGAAACTAGGGATACGTCAAGTAGGTTGAATGATCAATACTGGATTGACTTTAAACTCGTCACCTCAAGTCGAACCAGCAAGCTGAAAGTATCCCACGATTCCACTATAAAATAGTACACAGCTTGTTACTTGCTTGCTTGGTTGGTCCGTCTCTCTGTCACGCTCTTAAGGATTCAGATAGGAGAAAATTTGGTAAGGTATACATGTATTGTAAACATTGTATTGTGGAAACCACAGGCACATACTTCAATGTGAAAACTTTTTCGCAAAGCCCACGTTCACTGGCAAATTGAACAAAAAATTTAGTAAAAAACATGAGATTTTTTCACGTGTGAGTCTACTAGTCGTCTGATAAAAGTGAGTAAACTAAATAAAGTTATCGATTAAATTAGTTTTGCAGCAATATATTCAGCATCATAATTTATTTCTGTACTTCGTGTCAGGCTTTAAATTGACAGAAACAAACTTTAATAGCATCATAAAGGCCAGAAAAAACGCGCGAGAATCAAACGTGGTTGTTTGGCAGTGACCTGATGGCATGGTGGCCCACAACGGCTGCGGTTTCTTGGCAACCGTTTGCTGTGAGTATTGGAAATCCATGTCGCATTTGACCTCGCACAAATGAAATCATTCAATATCAACTGGTACGCTGAGTACATCTGTACATCTTTATCGTTATCTAGTGTATCACTGCTACACTTAGAACTAGGAATAGCCAGCAGAATGTATTCACATGACGGAAAGAGTGTGATTTCGAGAAATCATGTGTTTATGAGAAATTTAAACATGATCAGAAAGAATAGAGACTTATCAAATTAACTTTTACTGTGACATTACATTTATCTACCTTGTTCGAAGAAAAAATACTCCCAATGACGTACAACGTATGCAAACATGAGTAGTTGTTATTTTGTTTCATTTTACCTAGAAACCGAAAGCCCCGTAGAATAGGGAAAGTTTTCTTTTTCCTTCAAATTTAAAATACAGCAGTTCCTTGTTTTTACATTCTGGCTATCGCCTCTGTAAAACTAGTGAACCCGTGCCATCAAATATGATGACAAAAAATATCTATAAATCTTTCTTGAAATAATCTTTTTCTCGCTCTTCTTTTTCGCTCTCGATTCAGTCTTTTTTTCGTTCGAGTGGAGTTTCCATGCTTAAGCTTATTTCAAAGGTAACTTATTTTTCTTGTGACATTAATCTGATCGAATTCTAAGTTTGTATATTTATTTATTTTTATATTTACTTATTTATTTATATATTTATTAATTCATTTTTATGTTTCGTGTCACTTTCAAAAAAATAAGAGAGATCCAGAGCCTTATATATTCGAGTCCGTATCGTGGATACAGAGTTCGGCAGGGTATAGCCCTATGATTCGGGTACATTGTACCCAAATATGACACGAATTGCAGAGTCAATTGCAGCAATAGAAAACTAAGTGTCTTAGTTTTCACTAGGAATATTGTCGTTAAAGAAATACTCAATTAAAGCGTTTGTCCTTTGTAAATATATATAAAATTAAATATATTGCATTGCGTTCTTATAGGTAATTTTATTTAATATCTTTCCTACAGTATTTGCCATCATTTTTGATGGCACGGGTATTATCACAAAATCTCGGCCGTCATTTTTGACGGTTGGGTACATTAGTTTAATACTAAGAGTGGCCGTCGTGTGTTTATATATTTATTTATTTATACAGGATGTCCCAAAATAAAGTTAACCCAATTTCAAATAATTAAAATTCAAAAACTATTAAAGTTAGGAAAATTTAGAAAGTTGCATGTTGTTTGTCAACCATTTCTCTATCTTTGATGATAATTTCATGAGAAAATTTGGAAGCATATTTTTGCAGCATTATTTTTAATAAGAGACACTGAAAACATGTTTGTGTACAGTATCTAAAATACAAATTTAAAGGTGTTGTAAATTAAATTTAAATTGTTGTTGTAAAAAAAGGACCCAGAAGACATCCGTTTCCATAAAGTCCCATCCAAATTGAAACTTTTTCTCTAAAAATTTCATCATCGTAGTTAAAGTCAGGAGGATTGTTCTTGGGTGCATATCTGCGAACATTATGGCTATTAACTTTGCCATTTAGATGTACCGCGGCCTCATCTCCAATCACAATGTCTTCAATGAATCGATCATTTTTTTGGAGAAACCACTGAACAAAATTTAGCCGCCAAGGAAGATCAGTATCTAGTAGTTTATGTATCACGTGCATTTTGTAAGGATGCCATTTCAATTCTAACTTTACAATTCTGTTGAATATGCTTTTACTTTTGCCCAATCCATTTTTTCTTGAAGAAATGTCTAGATTTGTTAACAGTGCTTGGTGAACAATTTCGACATTTTCTGGTGCTCGTTCAGTACTCTTGCGGCCTGATCGACCTTTGTTTAGATTTGGGCTGGTTCCTTCAGTTTTGTACTTCCTGACATTTTTCCAGATGGTCATCTTCGATGGAGAATTTCTTTCAGAGAAGCGCTCTTGAAATAATTCTTGAACATGTTGAATACTGTTGCGATCCAAAAAATTCACAACTATGAAGATCCTTTGCTGTTTTGTAAGTTGCCTCTTGAAGGTTGGCTCATTGAAGGATGAAATTAGTGACATTAAAATTTGACGATACCGTATTTATGGGAAATTTCATACAAACCGTATCCATGACACAACATAAAGAATCCTTGAAAGGAGCAGTCTAACTGTAAAATGTGTATCTAAGATATTGTGCACAAACATGTTTTCATTGTCTCATATTAAAAATAATGCTGCAAAAATATGCTTCAAAATTTTCTCATGAAATTTTTATCACAGATGGAGAAATAGTTGACAAACAACATACAACTTTCAAAATTTTCCCAACTTTAATAGTTTTTGAGTTATAATTATTTGAAATTGGGTTAACTTTTTTTGAGACACCCTGTATGTTTATTAATTAATTTATTTCTTTCGTGTCACGCTCTTAAGAATAGATTAGCACTGGCGGTCTTGGTTTTAGTTCACTGGTAAATTAATACACTCATTTTCGCTGCATAAGTGCACAATAATAAGTCACTTTAAAAAAAATTAGAGAGATCCAGAGCCTTATACACTCGAGTGCGTATCGTGGATACCGAGTTCGGCGGGATATTGCGGCTCAAAAATACTGTATTCTAAGTGTTCATTTCTGTCATAAGAAAAATAAGTTACCTCTGAAATAAGCTTAAGCATGGAAACTTCACTCGAACGAAAAAAAGACTGAATCGAGAGCGAAAAAAAGAGCGAGAGAAAGACTATCTCAAGAACAACAAGCTGTAAGGCAACAGAGGCGGGATCAGTATGCAAGTAGTTCACAAAAACGACTAGAGGCCATACGCTCAGCAGCAAGATTAAGACAGGCGTAGAGGCGTGAACAGGAGGATGATGACCAGCGTTATGTTCGTAGAAGGAATCTCAGAATAGCAGCGCAAGAAAGAATGGCCGCTGAAACTGAAACATAATCAAGTCAAAGGAGAGAAGATATGAGGCAAGAGTGCAGCAAAGGATTGCCAATGAAACTGAAGAAGAGGCAAATCAAAGAAAAGAAGAGAAGAGATGAAACAGAGAGGGCAGCAAAAGATTCCCAATGAAACTGAAGAAGAGGCAAATAAAATAAGAGATAATGTGTTGTTTGATTTGTTTTTCACTAGGAATGTTGTCATTAAAGAAATACTCAATCAAAACGTTTATCTTTTGTTAATATATATAAAACCAAATATATTGCATTGCGTTCTGATACGTAATCTATATATCAATACTCTCAAAACTAAGTTCATGTGTAACGCTCCTCATTATTATGAAGGCGCCGTGACTGGCGGTATCGTGTCTACGAAGATACTATATATAAGGGGTCGTATTTGCCTTTGTGGCTGGAGATCAAGAATAACAATAGTTATTTGACGTTGTGGCGAGAGATCAAGAAAAATAATTAGTAACTATTCAGTAAACGAGCTTGTGAAAAGTACCAATAAATATTATCATCCCACTGTTTATTAAGCTACTCACACTGCGTTCGCCCTTCACAATGTAGCGGAGAGAATTGGCCTGAGAAAGACAAAGAAGATT
The DNA here is from genome assembly GCA_006783055.1 of Trinorchestia longiramus. Lineage (NCBI taxonomy): Eukaryota > Metazoa > Arthropoda > Malacostraca > Amphipoda > Talitridae > Trinorchestia > Trinorchestia longiramus. Next base: position 408,204 of record VCRD01000242.1, read on the forward strand.
TCGAGATAGACTAAGAACGGAAGAAAGGCAATCTATTCGAGATATGAACAGGAACTTTATGATACGAAGAAGACAAAATAGGAATGCCACGGATAGAGAGCATGAATTGGTGGAAGCTAGGAATAGAGCAGCTGAAAGAAGAGCTGGCATGACTCAAGAGGAAAGAGATGTTTACTTGAACGATTTAAGAAATCGTTACCAGGAAAGAAGAGCAAATATGAACCAAAAAGAGATAATTGAGCATAATTCATATATAAGAGCACGAAACCAAGAACGAAGGCTGAACTCAATTCAAATAAATAACGAACAATTTAATATATGATAGGTCTCATGAATTTCATATACCGTTTCTGTTCTGCTTTTAGATTTCGTGAGAAAAAAAAATTACATTAATTATTTCAGGAAGCTTTCCATAACAAAGAATGCCTATAAAATACATCTCCTTCATACTTAACCTTATATGCTTGGAAGTGAGTTAATTATTGAAATCGTGTAATGTACACGGGTTTCTGCTAGTTTTAATTAATATCTTTCCAACAGTATTTGCCATAATTTTCGATGGCACGGGTACACTAGTAAACACTTAGAATACAGTATTTTTGAGCCGCGATAGAAGTAGTCATAGGCATTCGTGTCATATCCTAGATACAGAAATTCAGCATTACTGAAAGCAACTGCGAGCTTGTGTATGTATATTGTAATATGCAATACCCCGCCGAACTCGGTATCCACAATACGGACTCGAGTATATAAGGCTCTGGATCTCTTTAATTTTTTGAAAATGACTTATTATAGTGCATTGTACAGCGAAAATGAGTGTATTAATTTACCAGTGAACTGAAACCAAGACCGCCAGTGCTAATTTCTTCCTATCTATTCTTAAGAGCGTGGCACGAAACATATAAATAAATAAATGAATATACAAATAAATAAATATATAAACACACGACGGTCATTCTTAGTATTAGATTATTGTCGGCTTCGTTGCTTCGCAACAACACATTTTATTTTCTCAATTATGTTAAGCTTTTTGACTGAGTGATAATGGTCATAGCAACCCAGGGGGAACTACTGTAAAATATGCACACGATATGAACAAGTAAATTTGAAAAATTTTCTAATGGGAATGTTAGCTCTTTGCGTAGAATAAATATTATGCAAACTAAACAGTTCTTGTGGAGATTCCACAATTTAGATTTGACTAATTTAAAATTATTATATAAATGAAAACATTAAAAATTTACGAAGAATTATTGTCTTTTAAATGAATACTTCTCGTTAATATACATAAACCTTCCATTCTGTATCTTATCTACCGATAACATGGCCCAGATAGTACCCGTTGAAATTCGTTGGTTTGAAATTGATCAAATTAAAAATCTATGAAATACAATACATTTTCAGTTTAACCAAGATATTAACAAAATCTGAATATTTTTCATGAGTATATACAGAACTTCCATTCTGTACCGTATCTACCGATAATATGGGTGTGTAAGAGAAGAATACTAATAACGGAAAAAAAATGCGTATTTTATAGTGATACGGCGACTTTGGTATCCACAATACAATGCTTATAATACAAGTATACCTGTTCAGATTTCAGTTCAATAATTTTTTTTAGAAATTGATAGGAAGTAATGGAATGAACACACAGATAGAGAGAGAGAGAGGGAAATGGGGATACACTGTCTCTTATAACCGGTGGGGAAAAATTCATTACACACTTTTAAATACTATTACAACAAAATCTAATGAAGGCAAAAAAGCGGATTATACATAGATCAAATTAGCCAGTTCACGTGAATTATTATTATTATTAATTATTAATTTACGATGAATTATTATGTTTTAAATGAATGCTTTTCATTAATGTATACAGAACTTCCATTGTGTATCTTATCTACCGATAACATGGCCCAGATAGTACCCGTTAAATTCCTTGATTTATAAGTGACAAAATTAAGGATCCTATCTAAATCCTTAAGAGCGTGACAGAAAGACGGACCAAGCAAGCAACAAACTGTGTATTATTATATAGTGAAATAAAACTTTTTGCCCATTATCGCATCTGCTGGAGTAAGCTTAAGGAATAAAATTAATTTGTCGAGTAACAAAACATGTAAAATATGGTTGAGAATGCTGATTTCAGAGTTGACACTTCTCGTGGGGTCTTGAAGATTCTGGTGATCAGTTGGGTACGCTTTTTTAGCGCTCATACTCGAAGGAAGAGTGCAAATTGCAGTATTACAGCCTAAGGTTAGTGGACTCATCGGATTGCGATGCACGAGTTCCTGCACTTCCGTAGCAAAAGTTCAGTATTATGACGGCCAAGGAATGCACAGTCAGTACCGGGGTCCTCGACATTGATTGAACCAAGGTCTTGAGTAGTCATCAAGTGGGTCAAGTGGACACGGCATGTGGGTCACCTCCATTGTAATGTCAGAGGTGCTGTTGGTTTCAATCTCTATTGAGAACACGCTCTAGAACAAGCACTTGCTCAGTGCTTTTGTGGCTATTGATCAGAATGAGTATCCAGGGTTACGAAGCCTGCATACTTAGCGCCTGCCTTTTTAGGTGATGGTCAGAGTAGCTTCCCTAATCTTAATCTGGTTTCCATCCGAGTGTGAAAAATGACTTCAATTTGACTTTCTAGGTCTCAGTTCAGTTGAACTTTGCACTAATCTTGAAACTAAGACAATTGTTCCTACTTCGTGTATTGCGTATATTCGTCTTATACATACATAAAAGTATTGACTAATAGTGGATAAGAAATTTCATAGCATTTTAATATTCTTATTCGAGATCTTATCGGAACTACAGAGAAAGGTAGAAACATCGCATGTACAATCAACTAAGCTAAGTTAAAATTTGTTTTTGTCTCTAGGAAAGAAAATATGGAGTCACGATTTTAATGTTACCGACTATGCAAACGATAATCGTCATAGAAACCTACACCTGCAAAACAGCCATTTCTGAAGTTAAAAACGAACACACTGATGCCTGTTGTTTGTGACCACTAATGACTGTGAGGACAAATGCTTTTCAGCCTTTCATCCACTCTTACTTCAACTCTGTTGTATACAGATGCAAGATAAGGCATGGCACTTGAGTAGCAGCCCATGAATGAACCAATCTATTCGTATCTGTTGTCATGTTTTAATCTATTCCATTCTATTTATTCTATTCGTATGGAAGCAAAGCCTCTCAATTATATTCCTACACTTTTATCCCACATCGTACACTCGCCTACTCCACGACTCCGCTACTAGCTGTAATCGTAACAACATAGGGTTTTGTCGAGATCTCAAAGTCTTTGTCAATACTTATCATACTATCGAGCTCATTAACACTCGTGTAAGAATTTTTGCTGTCGTTTATCTTTGCGATGCGTTTCACAGAAATCTAAATAAAATATTTTCAGTGTTCATGCTGCTCACGAGACACCGAGGCCGAGCTGTCAAAGGAATGAACAACAAACAAAAAGCGCGATGTAAACTAGGTCTTGCCTGCACTTCTGAGAGCAGAATGCAGTTCTTCTGAGTCTCTTTAGTCATCTCAAACAAGTGAAGTTCAGTGACGATTTTCAAAACCTAGATACACGAAACCCTCACAAAATCACAAGCTTGACTGAATTATTATTACATAAAGTTTCTTTTCCAAACTTTTGCTTGTATGGAATTTGGTTCATTACAAAATCATAATGAATTAGTTAACCCAAGTCTATTAAAAAATCATTCAACTGCTGATCTGTAGATGGCAGAGCTAAAGTATATAATTTTTTACTTGTAGATCTATAAATTTGGGCAAAGCGTGTTTTTAATTTAATTTGAAAATTTCTAATTTGCGTAACATTGAATAATTTTTTCTGTTTTTTCCATTACCTTTATAATATAACACTATAAGTGAGGTAAATCTTTTACTCCCATTAAGAGTAGGACAATTTTATTTGAAAGTGAATTGTTCATGACCAGAAAGTTCTTATTTTTATTTACCAGCAGCACAGACATAGTTTATCATCCTATTCTGCAAGTACAGTGACACAACCTTTCTTTTCGTCAATTATCACCTGATGCAGGAAGCCCTCGTGACTGAGCGTGACTGTGCTGTCACTTACCAAGGTTCTGACAGACTGCAGCAGTAAAGTGACTGAGCATTAACTCTTTGTAATGACTGCAATTCTTTTGCCTCGTTATTATTGCGCTGATTCCAGAAAGTCTTACTCAGAAGTTGCGTTGTCTTTAAATGCGATTCAGACTCTGGTAATTTTATCCGTACATGTTGAACATACAGTCTTAATTCAGGAAAAAAATTCGCAGAGAATGACAATAAATTACGTTATTTTTACACGATTTGACAATTTCGGTCGACCTTCGTTTTCGATATATTGACAGTTTTCTCTGATTTCTACCATTTAGATTTTATGTTTCCACGACTGTATAGAGGACCAAATGTAACTCAATATTAGTGTCACATATTTTCAAATCAAATATCCAGTTCATTTTAAATCTATAATAATTATTATTCATAGGAAGGAGAAGATAACGAGAGCCCTTGATACTTAAATGCTGGAGCTGAAACCCGTAGAGTAGAGCACAATTTGCTTACTATTCGCGAGTAGGTCCACGGTTTTATTCAACTTAAGTACTTATTACTGGCCGCTGGACTTCTCTAGCATCCAGAATACGTTGCTAAAACAAATAATTTGAAAGCGAGAAGGTCATTTTCTTTTATAAAGAGTAAAATGGCTCGTATTTTTTGTACTTTATATCACTCAAGTTAATGCTGCATGACTCTCGTGTTGTACCTCAATCGATATCATTTCAATACTGATATGCCGAGTTTTCATCATGCCTTTACACCTCATATGCAACTATGTGACCACAGAAAAAATAATTAATAAACAGACACTTTTATGTAGTGTAGTGTGATCTAATTTTCTTGTTATTCCATAACTCGGTCATTAAATATTTATATGTTAAATTCTCACAAAATACTGAAATTGCAACCGCCCTAGAAAGTAGACTACGCCACACACACTGCAGCGCTTACTTATAGAAAATATCTATTTAGAGACTCAATGTCTTTCTCATGTACATTCTATCACCAGCTTGGTCGACTGGTGAGCGAATCTGCTTGCGAGCGGAAAGACCCGGGTTCGAATCCCGCTGCCGACATGGTTGACGCGGCTAGAAATACGGCATGGGACTTGGGTAAACAACTGAATAATTATCGAAGTAATTATACGACCCAAGAATGGGCCAGAAGGTTTGTTCCTATAGCCTCATTCTGTTCTATTCTATTCTATTCATGTTTTACAATTCTTCCCCAGTTTCACGGTCCGTTGAATATTGAATGAATCGCTTTGCACTATTTACATTCTCATACATTCATTCCAGGTCAGTACGTTTACCTCAATGCTTTAAAGTATGTCAAATAATTATGGTAAAAAATGAATTATAAGAGTTTCAATCAAGAATTCTTAGCATTTTTCCTGGTCATTTCTATTCACATCAAAATACTTCACTGTACGTAAACAAAGACTTGTCCAGAAGAAGAAGTGTACTAGGAGAGGCACACACATTCTCAAACAACGCCAGTTGAGGCACTGGTAGTCTGGTTACTCTGGTACTGGAATGCATGACCAACACGATGACACCCTAGTGATGTCGAGACAGAAAACGAACATAGCTCTACTGGTGAGCAGAGACAATAGCAAATACACACTACGACCAACAACACACAATAGATACTATATTGAATCCACCTATCTCATAAGGTATTGCAATGTGCTCGACAGATTCAGTATGATAAAGTTACAGTAATTAGTTAAAGCATACACTCATGTCCATGTACGCAGTTGGGTCGAAGATGTCGACCATGAGAGCAACTTCCAGAGACGAGGGTACAATGGAGCTGTGCCTTGCGAAACCTCACCAATAATTTTCAAAAAATAGTTTCAAGTGATATTAATGAACATGAAAATTATGTTAAATTTCTTTTGTCTACGAAAACGGAGCTACTAAAAATTCCCTGAAATGTCTTCTGATTGATGTGGTTAGCTTCCAAATCATCGAATGCAGTCTAAAAATGCATGAGATGCACAGTATATGTCAGCATGACTCAGTACATTGTTTGTTAAAGATTCAATAAAATTTTGAACTGATGTTCCCAACTTTTTTTGAGTTCTTGAATCAACTGGAAAAAAGTTTCACACTACAGAGCACAAGTATGAAGGACAATGATAGAAACACGGAGGGGAAACATTTGTAATGCTTTATTGAGTCCTACAGAACACTAGTCTCACTGCACGTCTAAAACGAGACTCTATTCCTGACAGCTGCTGCATCCTCAGTTCCATGACCCAGTGTCTGAACTGAACTCACGCTTCAACATATTTTTCTGTCTTATATTCTTAACAATTAAACAGACACAATTACAGACAGTTCTCATTAGTTTGCCGACACTGTTCTGAAACTATTTCCGTTAAAGGAGACGTGCATTATAAGCAACATCATACCACACTCGTAAACATTTGCTGTGAGTTGAGTTGTTTTTGTGGCATTTTCTAAGTATTTATTTGTTAACATTTTATACGTTGTTCTACCATCCGTACTTGTTCACAATTTATAAGTCTACAATATGCTGAATATAAGACAGGCTAAAACGCTGAAGCTGGCACGTTAAAAGTAACAATGGAAACTTTAAGCTCGGAACGACCTATTTTTGTATATATTAAATCAATATCTAATTTTTTCTTACGTCAAACTAACTGCCCTTAAAAAATGCAAAGTGTAAAACGGAAATCGTTTCCAAGTTGCTCGTGTTGCAACAAGTGAGCACAGTTCAGAGTTGTGGTGTAGGCCTACGTGGTGTGTAGGCCTACGTGGTGTGTAGGCCTACGTGGTGTGTAGGCCTACGTGGTGTGTAGGCCTACGTGATGTGTAGGCATACGTGGTGTGTAGACATACGTGGTGTGTAGGCCTACGTGGTGTGTAGGCATACGTGGTGTGTAGGCCTACATGGTGTGTAGACCTACGTGGTGCGTAGGCCTACGTGTGTGTAGGCCTACGTGGTGTGTAGGCATACGTGGTGTGTAGGCCTACGTGGTGTGTAGGCATACGTGGTGTGTAGGCATACGTGGTGTGTAGGCATACGTGGTGTGTAGGCCTACGTAGTGTGTAGGCCTACGTGGTGTGTAGGCATACATGGACGTGAGAAAGCAACAGTCACCGTGGCGTATATCTGCAGTTCTTCTCTAACTCTTAGCTAAGCACTTCAAAAAACTAAGAACTAATTCAAGTCTAACAAACTGAAAACTGATGATTCCACGAGGAATTTTTGACCCAGTGAAGCACACATACTCACATTGTAAATTACGCAGACTTTACAAAATAACCGGTAAAATTTTTGTACGAAAACAATAAAGGTTATGAGTACGAAAACAATGATTATGAATACATGAACGTAACTTCTGTGAAATTTGTTTGTAAGAAATGTGCCGCTAGGAGCAGAATTGAAGAGCAGCGCTCACAAGAAAGCTTGACTTACTTCACAAGAATATCAGAACACAGTACAGTCAAGTAACACGATTAAGCACATTACCCTGGCAACATCGCTTCTCTTAACAAACTCTTTAAATAAACTGGCACAGAAAAATTATACAAATTTACAATTTTTGAAGAAGTTAGCTCCCAGTTCAACAATTAGACATATATAAATAAAAAATTAGAACTCCAGGGGTACGTACAGAAACTTTGGTTCACATGATGGCTATTGAATGGACATAAATACTCTCTACAGACATCACTAGGGTGTTTTTAACAACACTGACACAAGTAACGTTTTAATTACAGATTTTAAAGTTATCTTTCTACTGCACAATCGAACGTAATTCCAACGCAAGCACACACCACGTTTGAACGAACGCCCAAAGCGAGGCTCTACTTCAGCAACAACATTGCAACGTTTCAAAAACATCACAACATAACGATAACATCGCAAAACTGCAACATCGTAATATTGCAGCAAAATTGCAACATTACTGAAACATTGCCACATTACAACAACATCGTTATATCGCTACAGCACCACAAGCCCGACATTATTTAAATGTCAACTCTCACTTTATCGCTTTCTTAAATTCGAGCTTTTCTAGACAATGTTATACGTCATGCGAGTCTATCTATAAAGTTCACTCTAAGGAAGGCTTCTTGTTAAACAGAATTTTAAGAATCATCCTGGTCGCAAGTCAGTTGTAATTTTATAGCGAAATAAGTGTAGCTGCATTCATCACTTTATAATTCCTTGCGAGATGTTGTCAGTTTGAATTTATTTGCATGCACTTAGATTAGTTCAATTGAGTTGTAATAGTTAGCCATTAGTGCAGAAGTAATTTTTCTGTAGAAGCCCAAATGTATTAGACGTGAAATCTGCCATAATATTTGACGATCACTTCAACTGAAATAATTCTTATCTTAAGACATTCGAAGTTATATAAACATCATTATTCTGCAGCAAACCGGAAAGATTTGTTTAAAAAAATATTAATAATTTCAATACATGTATCTGAAGATATAAAATAACACATGAGCACATCAGGTTTCAAAAACGTTAATTACTGTCGCTGAGAAAATGCAGTAAACACGTAGCTTAGAAAGTGATATTGCTCAATACACGCACGGTACGACAATCTTCCACAAATATCAACAACAAGAGAAAAAATACTTTTACTAATTACTCGATTACTATTTTTGCAGTTATTAGTTTCACGGCTAGAGAAAAGTCTGTAGTTTCCCATGTCAAAAATAGGTGATAACATTTTTGTTTGCTATTTTTACAAGCAGAGATAATATAAATCAGAGGTATTTTACAAAATATTGAAAATGCAGCGGTGCATTAGAAAATAGCGAGAATCCCACTCATGGAGACCTGGCGTTGTACCTGGAAAGTCGTCTGCTTCTGACACATGCCTAGACTTACAATTCAAACAACGTCTGAGTAAATGCTTGGCGTAGTGAACAACCTTTATAATTCCTTGTTCTGAAAATGATGCAGTCTCTTACAAATTATAATTATTTGAAAATTTACAACGTTATTTCAGTGATTTTAAGTATGTCCATAGGGACTGAAGTTACTTTTAGGAAACAATCCAAATATATTGCTGAGAAAATTAAAACTTCCAGCCTCAAAAATATACTGTTGTTGAAAGGGATGTCTGTAGAAATCATATATTTGTATGTTTTAGAGCAACAGAGTTCGTAAAATCATTTATCGATAATTGATGTGGTAGATGATGTGGTAAATGATGCGGTAAATGTTGTGGTAAATGATGTGTTACATGACGTAGCATTATACAAAACTACCGTGAGCGAAGTCTGGGAGAGCTTGATCAAATCTCTAAAGATTAAAACGACACAGCGAATACGTTGTTATTCTCGAATTATTATCGCTCTAGAATGTCAGAATATTGGTTCAATTATATCTCCCTATCAATGTATGTTATCAGGGTGAAATGGCGCACAAACGTAGAAGAGAAATAGTTAAATAGTAAACGTCGTACGGTTAACAGACCCACATCATTCAAATTCCATAGAAGTCAGTAAATTATTGTATGGTTCATACGAAATAACAGAGCAAAACCATCGTTTTTGAGAGAAATATCATAATAATGAAATGCTTAAGGTGAGGCAGTAAAGAAACGTAATATTATTTTCAGAAATTGTTGAAAATATTGATAGAGTCGATACGAATTTTTGAACAAAAAACTCAAAAGAAACGTTTTTCACTACCAGCGTCTTTTTAAGAACACACCAAACCAACTGATTGTTCAAAGGAACTAAAGTGAAAGTCGTAGCTTAGAAAACTTCAGTTCCAAGAAGAACTGAATTTGAATTTAAAATAATAAAAGTAGGTGAATTAAATATTAACGGAGACTTTTTTATGAGAGTAAGTTACATTCAAATTTTCAAATTAGTGACATTCACTAATATTGAAGCTAAAAATGATGCCTAATTTGGCTGTTAATTTGGCTTGATGTCGCTTCAAATAATAAAACACCATTTGATTTTAACTTTTAAACACCATCTGATTTTAACTTCCGAAATAACTATATTTTTAAACTTTGCAAACTGCTGCCTTCAAATCCTTTACCTCACTAGCCTCTCACTGAATGAGGAAAGTGAGTCATTCAGAGTACCACACGCATTTTGTTATTAAAATAAATGTACTTAAGACTAGCTTATTCTTATAGTGCACTTAACCAACTGGAAGACTTGTCAGATTTTGTTGTTTCGGACAAAATCCATGGCTGGGGAGACATGAGGCAATACCAAGACAACCTCCATATTTAGCAATGTCCTAGAACTGAGATAATGATAAAGGGGAAAATGCAGCATTACTTTTGATATTTGAATCTTGGCAATTGAAAAGTAATGTTGGATTGATTTTACATTTCAAGCTCCAAAGGGGCAGATGTGAAGTTATGTTCGTAATAAAAAATTGGCCTACATGTGTTCTGGGAAATTTAATTTAATTATTGAATACCATTTAGTTCCTAAATAAATCGACGGACAACTACTCGTGCTAGGGGAATATTCTTTGGACTCAAAGAACTCCGAACTCCAATGTAAAACATGAAATGGAAGTTAGACTCTAAAATGTAACACCAATCGTTCAATCGACGGTAAATTTAATTCTTGAACAGCTGTATTCATTGTAAATTGGTGTGAATAACATAATATAAACGGTTTTAATTCTGTGTGATATACGGCGTTGTTAAGAAATAAAATGGTTTTGGTGGTTCTACCTCAGACTCCCGCCCTTAAACTACTGGTGCAACACGTACACTAATTCTTACATCTATACGACGACTAGAATGAAATACAATTCCTCGAAAATTCTTCCCTGAACTAAATCTATTCTGCTCAATAAGATCTGAAGAAATAAATAAAAGCTTTTCTTAGACGACCTGAAATGCAGGGAGCTAATTTTTCCGAAGATGAGGAACTGAGGTGAAATTCACGAATAATGATTTTGAAATATCAAAACAACGATCTCCATTAATAGTATTTCATAATTCCTAGTGATTAATCCTAGGAGACACAGCAAGAACAACTAGAAAGATCTAGTATTAAAGACCGACGGGTAAGAATGAGAGCATCTTTTATGGGTGGGGCTGACATCGAATCAAGGCTTTTTTCAGAATAGTTATTTGCTCCTACGTTTGAGAAAATAAACACGTTATTCTTAGTTGTGAAACAGTATACCTAGTTCTCGTATTTGAGAAACAAATTAGTTTTAAAAGTCACCACATTACCAGTATTCTTTAAGAGAGTTCGAAAAACTCCTTATAAGTTTAAAGAAAAGGGCTACTAATTTTTTTTTAAGATTATTTATAAAATGATAGAGACACTTTCATTCAAAACCAGCGGTCCCCTTCTCTATAAAATCTATTTCTACAGTAATTACAAACCGTTTTGAAAATTTTTATCGGCATTATAGTTACAAACTGCCGTGTATAGGAGAAGCAACTGAAAATGACAGAACCAGTTTACCTTGCATCTTCAAACTTTTTGAAAAATATCTTTCTTGTTGAGTTTCACACATGACAAATTTACATTCAATACAAATAAAATTAAAATTCTGAAAGAAATGTTAAAAGATAAAATAAGTGATGTCGCTTTAGCACTGAATATGAACTTTAAATTTTAAGAAGTTGGAAGTACTTACTTTGTCCTTTTGGGATCTTAGGTGGTCCATGGAGCTGCAATGAATCTCCGCCATTCAGCCATTCTGGGTGCCACAGTTTCCACCTCTTATACTGAGACCATGCATTCTCATGTCTCGCAGTTGGAAGTACATCTTTTATCAAAAGATAATACAACTTATGTCTGAGCTTAGTCTGATATATTAAGATGACTTGCTAGAGCAACTTTTGTTATATGAATTATTGCCTCTACACGGTGCACTGTATTGCCTCTACACTGCGTACAGTATTTTTTAACACGGTATACGGTATGCTTTTACACAGCACAAGGTGTACGGTATTGCTTCTATGCGGCTAAACATTTCAAAAAGAAACTTATTCTGTAAGTTAGCGGATAGTATAATTTCTATTATCTAACACTATGGAAACCAATTTCACGATAGCTTTTATCAAGTTACATTTAAATTGATTTACGTATCTATTTTAAATGACATTTAAATGGGGCGAAATTATCCGTAGTAAAACTTACAAAATGGCAACGTAATTGTACATTCATAGAATAGGTTAGAAGCTAAACGATTCTAGGGTCACTGAAAATATAACATAAATAAGGAAGTTAGAGTAATGAGAACGGTATTGTTTTTAACTAGATAATTAGCTTTTATTATCCCAGATATGCGTAACAGTCGGTTTCACAACATCCTACTCGAGTCTTGAAAACCTACACTGATTACTCAATGCTCGAGTTTTTAGTGAGCTAACGAGAGTTTGAGTAACTTGCGTACGCCGAAATTGCTCTGAATTCTTTGCTTTGGAAGCTGTTGGCCATTCATTGATTTTTACTTTATCAAACTTCATGCACAACCAATACTGCTGTGAGATTAGAACTACAAGGCTGGCATCATAATGTTAGTACACCAGTAGTACTGTAGTATCAAAGTAATCAAGGGTCCTGGAGATGTGGGGTTCTTCTATAGCGCATTTTCGATGTCACTGGTAAACAAGGTCCTAGAGTTTGCCCAAATCTCTAGTAGCGTTTTCCTCAAACACGACTTGTGTGAGATTTTCCTTGTTTAGTGTCTGAACAGAAACGAAATATTCAAGTCACAGTTGGAATTATCTTTTAATTTTTTATGTAAACGTCGTTGTTTGAAACTGCCTTCATGCATCTATCTTACTATGCCTTTTGAAGTAGCAATTAGATTTGTTGTTTTTTGACATATTCTATATTGCATACTTGATTGCATATGACAGAGAAAATATATTTTTAGTAAGTATTGTTTAAAATACAAAAGTTTTGGAACGGCTGCTTTACACCTGGGATTTATGATTTGAAACAGTGAAATTGTTGAAATTTTCCGGAAATTCGATCTCTCTGGAAAGCATTTGCTAAAAAGGGAGGTAATACATGAATTACATACTTTACTCAATGAGCAATCAAAAGAAGTCATGAGCAGCTGACACAGACACTACTCATAGGCAGCAAGAAGAATTATCAATGTTTACTTAAGAACATCAAGCCATGATATGTCAAATGATATGGCAAGGTTAGCAATAGAGTTAGGGAGCAAAGCTAACTAAATTAAAAGCTAGAACAGGCTCCGCTACCCAGTTCATATTTGTTGCAGATAGTTCGGTTGCGTCCGCACCTTCAACAACAGACACAGGCTGGGTGAAGACTAGTCATTGGTGTACGACATGCTTGAACGGAACTCTCTCGTTAAGCTAACGATATGCAAGGTTAGAGGTTGCAGGGCTACCGTTCAGACTTAATGTACATTGATTGGCTTGACTTGTATCATGTTTTGTTTGTATTTCAACGTCAACAAAGAAAAACTCTTTCATGTGTTACTTGTTTATTGTGTAATGAGTGTTTCAGCATTGGTAAAAGTTTTTTTCAGAAAATATTCCGTATCAACTTTGAGCTGCTGTTACTGAAAGCTTTTGAAACTGCTGTATTACTATAAAATGATACTCAATTTTATTGCGTTCTCGAAATACAAGCCATTAGATAAGGATGACAGCGATCGTCTGAACGGTTTCTCTGGAAATAAAGATGACCAAGAGTACAAGCGACATGAACTTACAGCGGGAAGAACACCCAGAATATTCCAACAGAAACTATGGGTGAGAATGTATATACTTTTTATCAAATAGTTACATTAGTTAAAATTACACACACGCATTATCGCCTTTATACAATATTTAAGAATTTGTTTTTCCATATAAACAGCAGTCACACAGACATGGTATCGATTATCGTGATAATTTTGGATACATTCCTCGTAGTGAAATAAAAATGAGAGCTGAAAAGGAATTCATATCGCTTAATGTTGTAGAAACTTGTATTTAAATAGGCGGTACTGGAGAGCTATTTATTATGGAATGCACGACCATTGTTATTTCTGTATAAGGTGGTACGAAACATGAAAATAGAATAAAATTATTGCTGCATCTTGTTAAGTTTAAAAGTAATTACGTTCCATTAGTAGTGTCTCGCAGGTCGAAAATGAAATCTGAGATACGAAATGACTGCAAAGTAGTTGAAAGCTTGATTTCTATTCTAACCAAACGCAGGAGGGAAGCGCCAGGCATTTCATGTCTACTAGTAATGTGCTGCTTACCAGCAACTGCATTCAAATATGATGCGCTCCGAGATAGGTACTCATAGTTATTGTGAATAAAAAATGCATCTAATATTACATCAATACTTCATATAGGCATGTATCACTGTTGAATTGATCACCAATTTAACAAGTAAAATAGTTCAATATCGAAGTTCTACTTTTTTAAATAGCTTTCTAAAGTGCCTACAAATTCAAGAAATAAAAAACCAATATTGCTTGCTAGCTAATTATCTATGGAGGTTTTAATATATCCCAACCTAGATAAATTTTACATTTTTATACTTCATTCTGTGCTTTTCTTTTGACTTTGAGACTGAGTACGTCACAAAGATGCTGAAGAACATCAGACGCCGCTTCAGTGATTTGTGATCATAACTTCGAAGCAACAAGAGCAAGAAACACGTGAGCCAACACTTGCTTTCGTGCCTAACGTCTGCTAGGTTATGCCGCTCTGTCAAGTGCAGCTGAAAAAAAAATCCAACAGTTTGTGTGAATATTTGTACGCCAACTACGCTACTGTCTAGAGTTTTGCAAACGCATCGCTTTATATTTACTGTATTTTTTCATTTTGCATAATCGTTCAATTTAATTTACCAGCAGAAGCAGTAAACTTCAGCTGGTTGATGCCATCGTAATCTAGTAGGCAACAGGCATAATATTATAGCTCTCAAAAACAATGAAATATTAATCCGCTTTGGTGCATGTGGAAAGATTGTGTTAGAATGCTAGTTCAAATTTGTGTAGTAATAATGACAGGGAAATATTTTTCATCCTGACGACTAAAGTTTCTTGTGAATAAGTCATTCGACAAAATTCCAGAATTGAATTACCTAATTTCAATGAAATCAATGAGTGTTTCACTGTCGAGTTCTGTAAAATATGAAATTTGTTTATTTTGCCTAATGTATCAAACAAATAATCTAATTTTAATTGAAAGCCTAACTCCACGAAATTAAGTCAGAGTGAAAAGGAGCAGTGGGATCACAGCCTGGTGAAATCTAGCTACGCAGATCAGCGTTGCATTGCATGGTGCTGCTGTATGTCTTTGCAGAGTTTTGTTCACAACTCTTCGTTATAGGTCAGTGTTTTACTTCTAGAAATTAGTAAAAATGTTGTTCTTGTCAGTTATTTTGTGTATACCTTTACGATGATAGCAAAAGGGTGCAGATTATTAGTACACATAGAAACATGGTGCTGACTAATGTGCAAGAGGCACTTAATAGTTAACAGCTTGCAAAGACGTTTTAAAATCTCACTCTACGTTCTACGTATTGGCTACTACGTGCAAAATACAGGTAAAGCTTGAAATTCGTGTCTACATGTGCAAGACTACATTTGAGTGCGTTTCTGTGCAGCACACTACGTCGCTACGTGGTGCAGATACCGTGTTCGAGTAGACAACGGAATTAACGTTTAGTATCTGGTGCAGTGCAGTAAACAGCTTACATGTAAGTAACACTTGGTATTTGAACATCCGTGCAGAAAAACAATTAGTTCGAGCTACATAGTGCAGATATTATATTTTCAGTGCATCTTATTTAGTGCAGAAAAAACATTTACACATTTATGGGAAACATTTGGTGTTCTTCTACCAGTGCAGAAAAATAATTAGTGCGTGTTAAAATGGTGCAGATACTATAATTTCAGTGCGTACTATTTTATTCTACGAAAAACATGAGCGTATTTCACTAATCATTGGTGTTCCACAATAAGTACAAAAAACAATGAATGCGTTCTCTACAGTCATTGAATATTGCTTTAAATACAAACTAGGTAGTGATGGGAAAACATTTAGTGCTCATTCAGACTGCCTTTCATGAGGTAGACTTCAAGACATTATTATTTAGTAGCGTACATGTCACTGGAGAATTACCTCAACAAGTTTGCCTCAGTTTGGGGCATTGGCACAATACGAGTGTAATTTTAAAGGGAGTGCATGGTAATTATCAGAGTTCAGCATGCGTAGTGCATAACACAAATATGGAGAGGCTCATGCAAGCCTTGGTACACTTCCTTCTACTGTACAACACGATGCTACACAACACATACAATTAACGCAAACATCAATCTTCTGTTTCAATACTTTTTAACTGTCATTTAAACGATGAGCGTAGTTTTAAAAGTCTGTCAAAATTAACAGAGGGTTCATGCTAGGAAGATATTTCACAGATTAAACAAATTACTTACAAGTTTCCCTGTAATCTTTATGTATCGTCAAAACCCAGCAGTAGGTTCCTTCTGCCCTAAAACAAATACGTCTTCACTGACAAACTACGGGTACGAATTCTGAAGTCCTTTTTTTGATTCAAACTTTGCACGGAACATATAGTTCTTATTACCATAGCGAATTACTCTAATGATTTCAATGTAAATTGATGATTTGTAAAGACTCACGAAAAACTCATGAAAAAGAGTATTGAATTTGTACAAGAAATACTTTTCACTGAGAATTACCAATAATATAAATAGAAAAGTTTTAGCAACTAATTAAAATTTTGATTAAAAAGTAAAAGAGTTTTAAGAGCACGAGTAGAACCTGAAGCTGACTTCTGAGGTGCTTAATTTATCAAGCTTATTGTATTTGCTCAATTTTTTGTTCAAATTTAGAGATCATTCAAATTAAGTGCATTATACATCGAGGGCATGCAGCAATGAGGCCATCAGTTCACTACAGTGTCTCCGTGGTCCGACAAAGTCTTTTTCAAATTCGTGCTTGTCAGCTACGATTTCACACCGAGGAGTATTTAGGTTAGGTGATGTAATAAGTGCATGTTACACTAGGTTTCAATTTTGACTTTGTGCTCACGAGCCTTTGTAGCCTGAGGATTGTCATTTGATTGAAAAATATGCGCCCAGAATTGATCAAAAGTTGGATGATTAATGATTATTGACAATTTTAATTACTTTGGAGTGAAATAAGAATGATTTATTTCTCCAAAATTATTCTGCATTGACAGTTGAGGACTGAATTGTGATGCTAGAATATTGGAACAGAAATGACCTGTAAGGGAAATACATTTTCAACAACCAATTACAAGATCACAATCAGTTTCATGCCTCACAACGCAGCAAGTATCATCGTAACTATGTTCAGGCCAATTAGGAAATGCTTCAGAAGTCTCATTCTGGTTTCTTGAGCTCTATGAGGCACACGAACACTGGAAAAAATTACATCTTTGTTCGGAGAAAGAAGCCCCTCTCCCGCCTCTTGCTGTGACACTCGACCAAAAATTATGCATGCATCATCCACATACTTGATGTACTCAGTTTGCTTACTGGTGACCTCATTGCTGCAGTATGAAGGCGAGCGCACGTGCAGGGCTCAACAAGCGTGAATATGACAAAAACAGCAACGAAAAGTAATTCCGTCCACATACAATTATGTACAAAAGGCTTTTGTTTGAAAGAAAATTATTTAAATGGTCAGTGCTCTAGAAGTTGTTGTAAATACTGGGAAAATGCGTAGCGGAGGACAATTATTCACGTACACCAAAAACTTAGATTTGTTAGGTGTTATTCGTCTATTACTTAGCAAGTGACTTCTTATTTTTTCAGCCTGAAAGCTGTACAACAATAATTTGAAATCAAAAAATCTTAAACTGTTTACCAACTTTAAATGGAAGAAATTATATGAAAAATAGTAAGTAAAGAGTAGAAGAATGATGAAAGAGTTAACGTAAAATTAAAAAAACAACTAAACCTTATAATTGTTACAGTTCTTATCAAATTCAAGTGTGTGAATCCTCGTTGAGAGATTATTCTCAAACAAATGCTGTCGACAGTCTCATTACACGAAAAAGCAACATTCACAAAGCTTCTTCAGAAGTAAATGAAGCAAGCTGCGAGCAGGTTCAATAACAATATTAGTTGGTTCTAACTTAATTAGTGACTTGATCGTACCTAATTGCTTCATTTGTAAGAAATCTTCTTCACTCCAAGTTAGAAAATATATTTACTTGTCAGTTGAGTTAAATCTCTTCCAAGTGTTAATCAAGCTCTCCAGCTTCTGAGAAATAGTGTTTTTATGTTGCCTACGATTTCTACATAAATAAAATATCTCAGAGCTCGTAATGTGTGAAGCGAGGATAGGCAAAAATACGCTCTTCAAATATAAGTAGAGATCTCTGTTAAAAATCGCAGCTTATCGCATTTCAAGTTTTTCACGGAATAAAGGAAGTAGAGGACTTTTCTACAGGAATACAGCCTATGCCTACAACGATTACTCTAAACATCTACAATTACCATGCCAATCTACACTTTAGCCTTTATAGAACAGGTTTTAAAACATTGCAAACTCAACAATGTCGTATTATTATCACAATCCGTAAAGAACAGTAAATTTCCTCTTTGAGGAGGCATAAATAATAAATATCATTCTCTGCATCAATAATATTTGGACCAAATACAACATTCCTACTTGCTACAGTTTTCTACATTTATAAGAATGTCACCAGTTGCTTCTTTTCCTTGGTACGTAGACTCGCTTTATTCCAAATTTTTTAACATTCCAAAACCAGCTCCGTATTTTCGGTCATTCTTGCAATATATAATTTTTGTTCAAAAACTGCCACAGATTATTTCCTTGCCCATTCTAGTACTTCATATATGGGCTTGAATCATATTCAATTAAGAACTTTTAAAATATATCCTGAAACTTATTGCACTAATTGGTTTATTTATTTTAATGTGAAGCTTTTGATCTGAACAATGATGCTTAAATAATTGGTTTTAGAAAAGGCAAACGATTCAAGAATTATCAGTATCATATTCCTGGTTTAAAGACTCAAAAAAACAGTCGACCAATTTTATTTGTAATTTTCTTCATTTATTTTGGAAGCATTCGGCAAGTTAAGGATTTGCGTTTCAATATCTACTTTATATGCGTGATTGGGTGCCACTGCTATAGCTGTAGTGGCACTCATCATTTAATTAGTATAAATATTCTCATCGTGTCAATCTTTTTTTCTTTGGCGCTCACTTTCTGTGCAAGTTTTTTTCTTGTACATGGAACAAGTGTTCACAATTAAAACAGAGGTGGCGTACTCCACCTTTGGATTGAGTAATTACTTCTAATCCACACTCCACAGAGGCATGTGTTGCGTTCTCCTAGCAGGTCATCAATAAAATAAGTTCTACAGTCGTTGTTTTGATGAACTGATTTGTGATTGTGACTTACAGTTTATTGGTCGATGCTCATTTGAACGGATGTGAACACCAGAACAAAGTAAAGGTTTTCACGTTAACAAATGCGTGGATATCAGAACGTCCGAATGGAAGCTATGGAGGTCATATTCTGATATTTGAGAATTGACAACTCATCAACAAGTGCAAAAGACAACGGAATTACTTCCTAGTTCGAGACTAGCCTCGATCTTTATACAAGCCATACCAAAGAAATTTAATTACTTACTCCTACATAGAACCAATAACTAGAGTTCATATACCACAAAGCTTGCTGGTAATAAGCAACATCCAAGTCGTACATTTCTGACTCCAACATCAAGTTGTTTACAAGTCGTAACCAAGGCGATCGAGTTCGACTATCATAAAGTCGATATCATCGCGACACACAGCTTGAGAAGAGATGATGTTGCGGAAGAAATTGGGGTGCTCATCCAGAGGCTGATAACCAATCATCAAAGAACCCGCTGTCATCATGCGACCCTTCAAGATAGGTTGAACCTGTAAATAGAAAATGCATTACGTAAAGCAGTTTTAAAACTTGCACTGACCATTCCATTCTACCTCAACCGTAAAACAACTGAAGTCAACGAGGTATCACGCTGCATTGCAAGGTTGCAGAAGGTCACATTTCACCCAGCTACCTTTTACAGACTTCGTGCATTCTCTTTCTGTTGGACTTTAAACATATGATTGATTACGGTGAGTAATTTCGCGCGTTTGTTCTGTTGCAGAACCATCAGACTAAATTAATGATAGCCGTGATATGACTTGGTTCTTATCTACGAGTATACAAGCCAGAGATGGACAACAAATTGATTTACAATCCGTAATCAGTCAATTGTTTTGTGGATTTCGGGGTTTAAAAAAATCTATATAACTTCGAAATCGCCAACCGCATTGCAGTTAATCATGAATTTAGTGTTCTCTGACTCAGGTTATTAACCTCTCGCTAGTGCGATGATTATTTTCGTGAAACGGCGATAGTAAATTGCTGTTGTCTGGCCTTGCCCTACTCCTTCTTGAATATTAAGAAGTATTTTCAGTTCTGTGGAGGCCAATTACGGTAGACACATGATGGAGCGAGTTCTAAAAGTTAACAGTCATTTATATAGGAAAAAGAGTTTTGTGACATTCATCGAGAAGTGACTTCATCAAAATGAAGACAAGAGTCAATGGATCACCTCACCTCCCCCAGGAGCTTGTGCCTCTCAGGCCCAGCCTTCATGGTGCGCAGTCGGTACGGCACATACCAGAAGCACACATTCGTGCACTCCGGTTCATCGTTCAGCAACTCGAACTTGTCGTTGTTGGCTTTGAGCTTCTCGACGAGGTACGCAGTCATGTCGAAGAGATGATCGATGTGCTTCTCGAAACCAGAGTCGCCCTGAGTATTTGGAACTCGTTTTACTTTTCTTTGAAGTTGTTTGTAAGTCTACCTCAACATTGGTATGTATTGAACCGAACTGGAGCATTATAGTAAAGAGCTGTGTGTATAGAAATAATATGAAAACATAAAAAACATAGGTGATGAATTGAGTAATATCCAAATCTATGACTATCAATGACACAAAAATAATTCAAATTGTAGCATATCACATTTGTTTTCGATAAATATTGTGTAATAAAAAACAAATACTTTTTACCCATATGACAATGAGTCATCATGAACTCGTCAATCTTGAAAAAACATGTTCTGCCAGTAACGAAAATGATACTGAATCCAATTCAATTCAAAAATCTGAATAATTGAGTTCATGAAGTTTATCATGAAAACTTTTTTAATTTAGAGCCCAAATGCTTTAAAAGATTGATGTTCAGAATCAAAAGTACATTGTAGTCGCTGGTTGCAGAACCTGAAATTGAGCACGACAACAAAATGACAAACCTTGGACCTCCAGAGCAACCAGAACTTGAAGATGTCGTTATGGCGGCCGCACTGGATGACTTTGTCACCAGTGTCGTAGGTGACATCATAAGGCTTGTCTTGTTGGAAGAGGTAGTCCGCACACATGGAATTGCACGAAATCAGGAGGCCCTGGAAGGAGTTCAGGTGATTCGCTAACCATGCATGTTCATAATCCAGATTTGCTATGAAACTAATATGGATTAGTTAGATTTGCTACGAAACCCAAGAAACTAGATATTTGAGTATTCGTCTGCTAAAACTACTCATCACTGATTTTTCGTTCTTCGTTGAAAAAGGATGAAACGTTGAAAATGAAGCTTTCTAGTGCACTATCCTCGAAAGACTCAGAGAGTTTTAATAATGTACCTTTACAGCGAGTTTCATTCACAAACTAGACAAAATTGCAGAGTTCTAAAGTCTTTGTCGGCCATAAAATATGAAATTCTCCAAATTATGACAGTAGTTTCAGCATTGCAAAAAATTACTAGGTTTCAATGATGCCAAATTATGCAAAAGTTCTATCTGAATATCATAAGAAAGGCAGAAAATAAGTTCTCTGTGGACCACAAGATGTTATGTTCAGGTAAGCAGCGTATCACATACTGAAACAATGTAAGTTAAATAACTTGCAAAATCACTATTGAACACACTGATAATATTCGAAAAACAATACATCTGTTACTTAAACAGCTTGTTTTGAACCATGTGAGACAAAATACAGCCCAATTAAACACACACACTCATTAGGTGTCCACTTGACTCTGACAAAGCGTGAATGGATCCCACTTTCTTTCCTACTCATATACTTCTACTAGCCTTTTCCCTGCCTTGACATATGCAAGAGGCAAAAGTCTCTCAGTTTTTCCTCCCGTGATGGATGAGAGACTTAAAGGTATAGCATTTTTCCGTGCCTTTGTTGATAAAGAAAGCAAAAACAACTCACGTCCTCTTGGAAGTGCACCGTGGAGCACTGGAGCAGGACTCCCATCAACTTGTGAGGGTTCCAAGTGATGCTCCTGGACCTCTCTACTCCCGCCATCTTGTGCTTCGTGTTCTTGCTCAGCAGCACACCACCTCCCCACGCAGCCTGCCGTAAATGCTTTTCAGTAATTCTATAAGTAACAGTTTTATATTTTTTTTGAGTTAGGGTTCCTCAACATTTAATGCTTGTGTTGTTTAGCATCGTAGGAAAGCCTGTAAACAAGATCCGTATGATGTATGGGAATCTACGTAAAATAATAAAAGTAGCCAATATATACTTCAAATGATCGGATACTTACAATAAATGAGGCTAATCCAATCGAAAGCTCAACTCAAAAATTCGTGTTATATTGTAATAGTGGTTGTACTCAAACACTGATTGAAGTGATGCTATTTCAAGTTTCCTTTAAACAAAGTTTATACTCAAACGATGATCAGAAATCCATCTGTATTTCTAGTATTACCTATTGAAGGACACAAAACAGAGAGCTATACCAGTAGTGCTTTTAATAATACTTCTGAAAAAATTCTAATTTAGTAACAATTCTGTCACGTTACAATACATATCACCTGAAGCCTAATGATGATGGGTATTGTCCTTTAACACGTTAACCGCCATGCCTGATATCAGAGATTTGTCACTACCGCCACGACTTTACCATTTTACGACTTTATCATTTAACCTTCCGTAAATATTTTAAATTAATTTTTGAAAATAATTATTAAAAATTTTGAAATGTACCACCGGTGGTACATGAGGCGGTAAGTGACATCCTCAAATGTATCACCGGTGGTACATGTGGCGGTTAACGTGTTAAAAATATACGTAGCCACTTTTACTTGCTCACCTCCAACAACTTGTGCTCACTGAATCTTGAACTCACATTCACATCACATTACATTAACACGTTTTAAGACTTTCGTATCTTCTTCAATCATCACCATTAAGAAAATAATTCTTGTTACTCTTCGTTAACTTTTGTTGCATTTCACCGCTGTTACTGATATTGCTTGTTACATGTTGTAACAGTTACTGATATTGCTTGTTACATGTTATAACAGAGTTCACTGTGTCTACAGCCACAAAAGCCACACAGAAAACACCTTGTAACATGAGTCATCATTGAATATTGTTGTAACTTCAGAAAACAAGTTATTTCATTTATAATACTGTCGATATAATTAAACTGTCAACTACGATTTCTTAATAAAATGAAATATTGACGTAACAATCAAATAGCTAGAGTTAGACTAGTGAAATACATAATTGACTAAAGACAAATATGAGGAAAATGTTTATAAGGCTTACATCAACGTGGAACCAGAGTTTATGTTTTTCACATATGTCAGCAATGGGATTTAGAGGATCGAACGCTCCCATGACTGTGGTGCCTGATGTGGCACACACGAAGAACGGAGTGTTGCCTTTGCTCTTCTGTTCCTCGATGAGACGGTCAAGCTCTGCTGGAATCATGCGCCCTCTGGTGGATGGAGATTATTTTTTGCACTCTTGGATCGTAGCAGCATATATTTCCTTGTTCAATGGGACAAGAACGTCTCTGATTAATTAAATTAATTTTGGGACCATTGATTTGTAATCTAAGATGCAAGGGTTTATCTACGTTTCCAGACTAGTGGTATGAGTATGTGCAGGTAAGCAGAAAACAGTTCGAAGTTCACGAATACATGCTACCTTTAGAGTTGTATGAATACTCCTATTTCATATCATTTGCGAATTATTGAATAATAAAACACTAGTCATGAAATAAAATTCAATATGGTGACTTTCTGCTGAGCTCTTGAAGTGATTCTATGGAACGTGAATAGTGAGATCCCTTGGTTTACATTGTAAATATCATGTATATGGTAACACTCACTTTCATTCGAGAGGCTAGAAGTAAATGTTGGATTCAGTTCTAGAAAAGTAGAAATAAAAAGGTCGACATATGAGATGAAACGAAGTTGTTTCAAATCACACAATAGTGTAGCAGATCATTGAATTGTGAAGGGTTCCACGGTCAACTACAGATCAGATGATGTTAATAAGCTCAAAAGTT
Organism: Trinorchestia longiramus; assembly: GCA_006783055.1. NCBI lineage: Eukaryota > Metazoa > Arthropoda > Malacostraca > Amphipoda > Talitridae > Trinorchestia > Trinorchestia longiramus. The sequence continues at coordinate 432,666 of VCRD01000242.1, forward strand.
TACAACTGCAATTACCTTAGCTGCAACCTGTGCTTCCTAAAATCTGGCACATATCTCTCTTACCTATTTTAAATTAAAATGATCCCCTTGATGAGCTTTGGAAGAAATAATTTGAAAAAGAAACTGGAGTGAAACAAGGTAACATATTAAAATGTTCGACGAATTTTGATCGCATTTTAATCAAAAAGTCTATCTCATAAATATTGTTAACAATTCAGATATCCAGCGTGAGACAGTAGAGTGACATATAAACTTTACCAGTTCAGATATCCAGTGTGAGACAGTAGAGTGACGCATAAATTTTACCAGTGTGAGAAACTTTACCATAAACTTTATCCAGTGTGAGACAGTAGAGTGATGTATAAAGTTTACTAGTTCAGATATCCAGTGTGATACAGTAGAGGGATGTATAAACTTAAAGGGCAGTATGAGATTGGAGGAAACTTGTTCAAATCGAAAAAAATAAAAAGAAGACCATCACTGCAACTCGTGGACAGTTGTGATGTCAGCCAGACGGGAGTTGTCAGCTGCCTCTCAGTAACTATTGCAATTATGACGCTATTGGGCCTAAGTGACAACGATACTTTCATGGTAAATTGAGCGATAACTTTTACGGACAAAGGTATGATGGGGAACTTTTAGAAATTTTAGAGCAAAACAATTTGCAACGTATCTTTGAACTCGTCTAAAATGCTTCAATTAAAATAATGCGTGATCAATTGATAACCTGCTCTTGCTATCAGATGATTCTTGGCAACACAAGTACATTAATTTATAAAAATAGGACATAACATAGCAAAGCAAAAGCTGTTGATGAATGCGTCAGTAGGACTCACTTGGCGTCCACAGGCACGAGGATGAGGTTGTCAGTGCCCAGACCCATGGTGGCCGCAGCTCCCTTCAAGGAGTAGTGGCTCTGTCAAGTTAAACAAGAACAGAGTTTCAATTTTAAGGGGGGACGGATTATATTAATAAAAAGCCTATTGTTAAAAAAATATTCTTGATTCACCCGTGTAACTATTACCGCAGGGACATTAAATTAAGATTTCGATGATTTGATTACGGAAATTTATGCCAGGGTTCTCGATAAATGTCTGAGGCTGGCATACCCAGGTGATTGAACAGACCTCACACATGCTCTTTTTACGTCCTCCTATAACTCTTGAAGATGATCATACTCGGCAGAATATGAAGCTTTAAAGTTCCTGTCATTGACATCCATTCGTCGGGCTGCTCCTTTCTTTGATGTGACTTCCAGAGGAAGGGCTCTCGTCTGAACAGTCGACATGACTTAGGTTTAGGTTACTTGGGTTTTTCTTTTTAAAAGATTTTTCATGGCTCCTTAAACTGAATACGAAATAAGAATATTTAGAGTGTAGTGTATCGCAAGCTTGCACCACATACACAGACAACTCGAACGACCACAACGGAGCCTGAGAGGGCTTTCACAAAATGCTGTACAGCAATGAAGACAGTTGACATGCCATTGTATCATATTGTTATTATAGTACGCCTATGTAATTTTAACAGATTTCTATACTTCTAACTTTCAAATACCATTTAGTTTCGTTTTGGCTGGTATAGAATGAAAACAGATGAATATACTATGTGTGGATGTGCTGTAACTTGAGCGTGAGAGTTGCCTAGATAAACTGAGGATGCTCACATACAAGGACGGGAACATATCGAGCCCCCCAAACAAATTTATACGAACTCACGCACAGAGACGTGAACATGACGAACACTCCAGGCAAATTCATGAATGCTCACATGCAAAGACCTGACCATGACGAACACTCCAGGCAAATTCATGAATGCTCACATGCACAGACGTGAACATGACGAGCTGCCCGGACAGATGTCTGAGGCCCTTCTCTTTGTAGTCAGGGAACATCTTATGGCGGGCGGCCATACAGGCGTACAGGTTACTGACAGACCCTCCTGGCGCCATGATGCTGTCACCCTGCTTGTAGCCGATGATCTTGCGCATGTGCCGCATTGTCACCTGACAGAATACCTTTGGATTTATTTGTTTTCTTTAAAGCCTCCACACCAATAATTAACTGGATAGCCTCCACAAATATTAACTGGATATCCTGCTGGTGTGTTCTTTGGTATCCGTACATGTCGTGCTGCTACTCGCGTACTAAAATACTAAATCGTATTCTACGAAACATGCTTACTTTAAATTGTTGACTTCAAGTTTCGTAAAGAATTTTCGCTAGATAATTGGTTGTTTTTAATTCTGATCTAAGTTGTGTGTAAATAGCAGCAAAGTTCTTATTGAAACTACATTTCCTGAACTTTTTGACTCATTCAAACTTCTAAATAACGTCTAAAAAACTTGTTGCTGAAAGACATTGACGCATTTTATACAAATTGAAAATCGCAAGAATTTTAACTTGATGGAGTGGTTGACCTGAGACACCATTTTCCGTTTCGCTACTTGCTAGGCAATGGCGCAATGTTAGAGTGTTTGGCAACGAAATTCCCAGCACTACAACGTGAAAAGTGTTACCTTCTTCTGTAGCTGATTGTCTCATGGTTCGAAAATCAGAGAGTTTTTGAGACAGCTTTTACGCTTTGGAGAAAATTCTGTTTGTTACTCTTCTTTGTTTTTACAGAATAAAGATAGAAATTTATTTGACACCAAGAAACCAACTCTTTATCAAATTACTTTTACTTCCCAAGACCAAGGTCACTTTAAAACAGCATCTCTTGTATTGGTCGTACATACTCCTTACAGATATTTTAGTGTTGTTTAAAATTTTATGGAAAATTATTAACATCAATATACATAATCTGTATATAATTTTATAATTTTAATTTATGTCGCATTTAATATTTTATACACTTCACTTTACTTATTTTTTCCAAGGGTGCCCTTGTAAGAGGGCAATTCTAAACTTTATTCAAATGGCCTCTTATTACCATTAAGTTCAGCAACGCACCTCGTCCATTTGATGTGACTTAGAAAATAGTTCTTTGCAAATTACGGTGGTCATCTCTTTCAATTTTTGTTAAAGTAGCTTGCCTCTTTTTTAGTTCTAACGTAGTTCTTATTTAAATCTTCTACATTTGATAGTTAACAAATGACAGTTACATAAAAAAGAATACATTTTCCCCGTCACCTGGTATATTTCCAACAACGTTGCGCACGATGAGTTGTGTTTTCACAACTTGAGAATAAAGCTTAACCATAATGCTAAACTTCAACCTATTAAGACATAACGGAAACTTTAAGTTATTCTTTCTCTAACAGATGCTCTCCCTGCTGCAGTTTGTGCTACAGAGGGGCAATGGAAGTGTAGAGCGTTCCATTTTATAGCATCTACTGCAGTTTGTGCTACAGAGCTACTATAGAAGTGCAGCATAATCTACATTACAGCATCCAGACCTGTTCCATGAGGATGAAGACTGGGGCGATCTCATAAGTGAACATGTTGATGTTGGCGGCAGCAGTGAGCCACTCTCCTCCCAGGGAGATAACCTCCAGCCCACACGACAGTTGGTTCATGAAGCGTGGGTGCCCTGGAACACAATGCGTGCCCATGTCATTCATGAGGAAATTTCAAACTCTGGAAATAGGTAACGTTAACGAAACGCTTGCGGTCTCCACGTGAAATATTACGGTTCAATACTGACGCATGTAAAGACAAAATGAGATTTAAAGTGAATCGTTAGTGAATTTTACAAAGCGTATCAAGTAATAATGATGTTGATTCATGAAATCAGATGATATTTACTTGAAAAGAGGTGAATGTTCGACTTCGTAGTACAATATTTCTATATGTTTTTTACTAAACAAACTACATCTCATGATCACTCTGGTAACATGTGCGTCTAGACAGAATTTGATGTAAGATAACAAGTACTCGTGGTTTTTTGCAAACAACCAAGTACGAGATGAGTAAATTAATATCATGTCTTTGGTTCATAAAAAATAACTGATTCATGTCAATCCATTGGAATGGAGTGATGACACCTAAATTTCAGAGCACATGAACCTTGACAATAAATAATATGCAAATGTTATATACATTGACTCTAGTTACAATAAAGCAGAGCATGTAAACTTGAAGGTAGCAGACTTCACTTTAGTTTAGAGGTTTTCATGCACCCATCTTTAGCTTAGACCCATAACTCAAAATATTTTAATATTTTCATTTATGCTCCGGTTTTCTCAAGTTCCTTTTTTAAAAATTTATTTAGGGTGCAAAGACATCATTTGTTGAGGGCATGACCCTTGTAAGTATGTATATCATCGAATGAACAACCTGAACTTAATCAATCTGCAAAGCTTTCACAAAGTTCAAGGAACAAAATCTAACTAAAGTTTTCTCGAAAATAGATGGAGCTTTAACGAATATGGCTGTTTGAAAAACACTCATAAAAGTGACACTCAAGTGAAGGTTGCCTACAACACAATATATTTGCACTGTAAAGATCCTCGCGTCCTAGTCCACGTCCGCAGTTGCTCTCCCCAGCTCCCGTACTCGTTACTGGCTTCTATCGCAATTATGAAGGAGGGTCGTCAGTGTTTAGAGGGCGGGTGCATTTATTAAAAGAGGACACCGCTTACGGCCGGCAATATTAGCCAGCTGTGCTCCGAGACAGATGGTCTACTCTCAGAAAATTCAAAGGTCCCATAAAAATGTTTAATTAAACGGCTCTGGAATGTTATTGGATAAATTGTGTTAGCAAATTTGGGTTCGGCATCTCGAGGTCTCTTATATGAAGCATTTGTGCTATGCAATAAATGCCTAAGGGACTATGCTGATGGAATAGGAATCAATAACTTGTCCAAATAACGTATGTGTAGCAAATGCTAGGAAAACCAATATAACACTTGTTTTATATAAAACGTATTTAAATTAATTAGATTGTATATTTTCTTTAATTTTTGAATTGGTTTCAAGGGAATTAGTTTCATAAATTCTGCAGAGACTTTATTTTTGTGAGCCTTGGAACAATTTCTGAAGTAAAATTTCTGGGTTATGAGTGCATTAAGCATTCTTTGAACTCGTTTGATGCCCTTGCACCGTTACCTCTTGTCACAATGCTCGATATAAGTTTATGATGAGACAATTACGATTGATTTCACGTGAACATCATTAGCACAAATCGAATTCAGTGTTTGCCGACGATCAGGAGCACAACATGCGTTGCAAACTTAGAATCATAAACTCCAATACTTGTGTGTAATCCAACTTCAAAGCATGAACCAATCTTCTAGTCAAAACTTGAATGTATGGAAGATAATATTCCTTCGGTATATCAGTCAAATGATGCTCAAGTTCTTCCTTCTGTAAAGTCAAACCCACAGATGGCGCTTCAGGAGCCGCAATTACAGAACAGCTCCCAAGTTTCAAGCTTCTCTAAAGTTTGTGGCTGCCGTACACAGGAGGAGCACAGGCCGCGATATCCAAGCCTGAACGTAAAAGTTCGTATCGGAAAACTTCCTGCGTATAAATAAGCTCCGAGTGAAGAGTGGTGGCGAAAAATGGAGCTGGAATAAATTTCCAAATCTTGTATTTGCTGTTGATTGAGTTCTGGAACTTCATGTTTATTTTCAATTTTTAATTTTAATGAATTCTATGACTGGCAAGATCATCGAGACAAAACAAGAATTTAAAAAACAAGCACGCGGGGTTGTACAGAAACAAAAAATCATTGACGGTACTAATTCGTTAACATGAAACAACTACAGAAACTTACACGTATCACCATACCCAAATTAATCGAGATAGACCCCAAATGAGGACGGAGATGGTAAAACAGGCATGGTCAAGAAGAGAAAATTATTCTAGTGTAGTGTAAGTTAAGTGGCAGACCTCAATGTGACATTAATTTCAATACAAATTTTGTGAGCCCAAAACAATTAGCGAGAAAATATTTCTCTGCCCATCTTTTTATAGCACTTTGATCGACTAACTTCAGGTTAACATTTTCATTCATGAATTAACACCTACTGCTATATAGTTGTAAATGAATATACACTTATTTCTCTGGCTATTTAACTGAAAATTGAATACATAAGATACATTTATACTTTGTTACAGTGCTTCTCTGGTGTACTCTACACTAAACTTGAGCAGGACCATTCGATGACTAACCAGCAAAGAGAGCGTTCTGACAAATGGAAAGAAACTTTATTGTCTACTTGACTCTTGAACAAATGCAGTAAAGTATAAATAATTGAGTTCAACGCATTTTTGTTAGTGCTTTACAAGCCTGCAGCGACAAAAATACAAGCGGAAAGGAGAAAATAGGAGTCTATATCCAAGTAACAATTTCGGATTATAAAATTGGAACTGTAAGAGATAGCTGCAAACAGTACAAGAAAGAACTGTCTGCTAATGCAGCTGCGAGAAGCTGTGTTTGTGACGACTGTACTTCTTTGCATCATGTAAGAAGCATCAACAAGACATATTGCGGTACATAATTCCTCCTTATTTATCATTGAGGGACAATCATTTCTCATCATTCAATATTGTGTCGCAATAATTCCTTATTGTTTAATATTGTGGGACAATAATTCTTCATTATTGATTATTGTATGGCAATAATTTTTTATTATTTATCACTGTGCGGTCATAATTCTTCATCATTCATTATTGTGGAGCAATAATTCGTTATTATTTATCATTGTGGGAGAATGATTCTTCATCATTCATTATTGTGTTGCAATAATTCTTCATTATTCATTATTGTGAGGCAATAAGTCATCACTATTGTTCTTTGTGTGACAATAATTCCTTAATATTTATAATTGTGAGGCAACAATTCGTTCTTAGTCATCCTTATTTAGCAACAATTCCTTATTATTCATCATTGGGGGAGGGGAGGGAAATAATTCCTAAAACGAGAAAAGTAAAGACTGAAGAGTAGAGCAGCAGCAGCGGCAGCGGTTTCTTTACGACCCATTCTATTACAGTATCCTGAGGCAAGGAGGATCCCTGTCATATTTCAACGCAAGGCTGACTTCACGAGGGACGATTTCATTCCCTAAGGAGCGACGCAGTCTGCCGAGGGTTCTCTGTAATAGCCTTTCTGATAGAATCCTTATCACAAACTCATTTTCAATAGACCGACATTTATGTCATCACTCGAGATCATGCACCCTCGTCACCACTCGTGGTTATTACAATATTTTCTCAACTATATCGTAAATTTCTGACTTTGTTTCAAGGTTAAAGATTTTGGGTCATTTTAATTGTCATTCCCTCAAGAAATTGAAAATTTTTTGAATGATATTAGAACTCATATATGTATAGATACTGAATTAGAATTTTCTATACTAATGACTGACTGTTTACAATTACCAATTCAAGCCACAGGTCGAGATAGTGTTTTTGTTTCCAGATGATAATATTAGGTACTACATTATATTACTACATTATATTACTACATTATATTACTGCACTATATTACTACACTATATTACTACATTATATTACTACACTATATTACTACATTATATTACTGCACTATATTACTACATTATATTACTACATTATATTACTACATTATATTACTGCACTATATTACTACATTATATTACTACATTATATTACTACATTATATTACTACACTATATTACTACATTATATTACTACACTATATTACTGCACTATATTACCACACTATATTACTGCACTATATTACTACACTATATTACTGCACTATATTACTGCACTATATTACCACACTATATTACTGCACTATATTACCACACTATATTACTGCACTATATTACTACACTATATTACTACACTATATTACCACACTATATTACTGCACTATATTACCACACTATATTACCACACTATATTACTGCACTATATTACCACACTATATTAATGCACTATATTACCACATTATATTATTACACTATATTCCTCCCCTCTATTTTAGGACTATGTAAAATTCCATGGTTACGATGACGGTGCATCATTCATTTTAAACAAGGCAAAGCTATCTAAACATTCCTTTCGTCAGACATTTTATGGGCTAAATGAACTTAATTCGAATAATGTTGTAGGAAAATATTCAATAAAAGTTGATAATGTTTGGGAATCTAACAAAATTAAGACACGAAACTTATTTTTGCAAGACCATTACATGACAAAGAAACACGAATTATCAAAATAACTTTGTTTCAACTGCCATGCAATTTAATTTATCAATAATGAGCCTAAATTTCTATTTATTGAATTATTAAAATTTAGATTGAGGTACTCATAATCGATTTGAGTTGTTTTTGGCTGGTGCACCTTGTTTGTCAGTGTATTGAGATATGAGCAGTTATATAAAGTATGTCTAACACTCATTGAAAAATATTTTAGAGATTTCAAAACGAGACCATGGAAATACTTAATAAGTTAATTTACTTTATTTTCAGTTCCAAAAAAGGAAGATGTATTTCATTCTGAAATACTCATGAAGGCAATTTCAATCGAAAAAAGAAAGATGCACTCTATTTCTACATGTTCAACACTGCAATTGCGGTCCCAGCTCCCGAAATGAAGCTACGCTATTTTTATGTGTTTTATCACAGGTGGTTTCGAAAACGGAACTAGCAATTAAAAATCAACTATTTAATGAGAAATGTTTATCCAACTTTCTGTCAATTTTTCGACGCGTTTTGTTCATGACTTTAAATTAATGCAAATGAGCATTTGCGCTGTAATGTACTGCAGCTCAAACTGTAAATGAGTGCTGAAAAAACTTGATGTCTGAATCTCCTTCATGCTTTTTAAAATGGTGTGTATGATGAAAGTTTTCTTCGAGGAATGAAAGAAGGTTTCCATTCATTTGGATTAATATGAAATAGCTAACACATGAACATCAGAACTTCTTAAAATAACTCCGGTGGTTATTCGTGAAAATATCACCACAGAATTAAACATTACTGTTCAGGAAGACTGAGATACATCATCTTGTAGTATAAAGGCGATAAATATTCTTCTATATCTTTTATCTCGGATCGATTGTTAACTGTTAGGCTCAATAGAAAAAAAAACGCCATTCTTGAGCTGTGAGGCAAACCTCATCTTGAAGAGGAAATAGAAGATCAGAGACTGTCAGTGAGCGTATCAGAGGAATAGAGGATCACAGAGTGTCAGTGGAATAGAGGATCACAGAGTGTCACTGGAATAGACGATCACAGAGTGTCACTGGAATAGAGGATCACAAAGTGTCACTGGAATGATCACAGTGTCACTGGAATAGAGGATCACAGAGTGTCACTGGAATAGAGGATCACAGAGTGTCACCGGAATGATCACAGAGTGTCACTGGAATAGAAGATCACAAAGTGTCACTGGAATAGAGGATCACAGAGTGTCACTGGAATGATCACAGAGTGTCACCGGAATAGTGGATCACAGAGTGTCACTGGAATAGAGGATCACAGAGTGTCACTGGAATAGAGGATTACAGAGTGTCTCTGGAATAAAGGATTACAGAGTGTGAGTAAGCTGCCAAGGCTGACAATGAGTGTCAAAGGAAACTGTTTTCTGGAAAGGAACGGGACTGAGTATTTCGTAGCTGTTTTTGTTGTTGAGGATACTGATGAAATTTTACGCCTTACACGATAGAAAAAAGAAAGCTTTTATTGATATGACATATTAGGATGAAATTAATACGAAAATTAGATCATACGAGAAAATAAAAACTCCTAAACAAAATGTCATTTTCATTAACGTTTTTCAGAACTAAAATAGATGAATCTCATTTGAAGTAAAAGAAACATGCCATGAACTTTGAATGTTAGGAAAACTCATAAAGTAAATTTTTTTTATAGAGACCACACAAATTTGAAGGATTGACAAAAGCTAAACGCAAATTACCATTGGATATTTTTGTAGAGAAGTGAAGTCAAAATACTTTTACTCAGGTGTTATTTTGAATGGCCATGAATACTGAAACGCCAAATACTAGTAAAAGATTTATTTCATAAATTCGTTCTATTTGAAAGATGACATTCCAAGATTTCAGATTTTTCTCCTACCATTTTCTTCATTTTCGAAATAATTTAAACAATTTTATTTGTAGAACGTAATTCAACTGATTGTTGATGTTTATATTGCAATTATTTATACATGCATATAAATGATCATTCATCTAACGACTAATATCACTGGATCAGTTCATTTGTTTTATATATGAGAAAATTTTTCGAGTACTAAACGTGCAATTTTGTTTAATATTGTATTGATGTATGTATTTACTAGATTTAATTTTAGAAAGGCATACCATAATGAAACTAACGTCTTGTTAAATCATTCCTCTTGCTCCCCTCAAGTGCGTGTTCCAGTTGATGGCAGGAGTGCAAGTAACGACCACCTCACACTCACAGCGTGACTGTGGTGGCAGGAGTGCAAGTAACGACCACCTCACACTCACAGCACGACTGTGGTGGCAGGAGTGCAAGTAACGACCACCTCACACTCACAGCGTGACTGTGGTGGCAGGAGTGCAAGTAACGACCACCTCACACTCACAGCGTGACTGTGGTGGCAGGAGTGCAAGTTACGACCACCTCACACTCACAGCACGACTGTGGTGGCACACGTCGGTGCCAATAAAATACATGCGCGTCGTGCGGGACTTGAGCCGCTGGGAGATTCTTTGTCTACTGTTTCATCACTACTTCCAGGTCTTAAGTCTTGCTCCTCAAGTCTTCTAAAGTCCTTCCCACTCATACACACATGGAATATGGAACTTTGAAGCACCGTTCAATACAACCTAGGAAAAAATAATATTCGAGGAGACTCTCCTCCAATTCTGAGCCTCTGAAACGTAAAACAAGCAACACACTTCGATTGTTGTTCTGTATTAGCGAAGAAGTTTACACGTGACAGAAAAAATGTTTTGTTAATTTCAGATGAGTTAGTCATGTATACATATCATTAGATAAAACTTCAAAGACATTTCTTTCCTATTAGAACGGAAATAAACGAAAACACAAAAGAGACAGAGAGCTTACGATGAATGCTAAGTTTTCATCACAAGTCGTCTGAGGTTCATGACGGCACTCCTACAAGAAGGAAAAGGCAGATATCGGAAATCTATGGATTTCTTTGGGACCTTCCATTTCCGTGCGAGAAGAAAGCAAAATAAGAAGTGTTTGCAAGTGCGTTAAGCCACGCAGCAGCTGTTCCTAAGTATGGGCTAAGCCGACACCTCCGCCGAACCTTGCCGAAAAGTTGCCGTAGACTTTTCCCATTTTCAATTTTTCCCCCTAACATAAAACTAACGAGCTCACTGGCATCTTTGTCTCAATTGAAGTTCATGCTCTTTGCTAAACATTGTAGGTTATTTGGTGATTAAGTGTGATGCACTTTAGGTTAAAAAGTATTCATTAAAACTGCTAACTTAATAAAGTATCTTAACTTACACTCATCGTGCGGAAACATTTGAAGAGCAACAAAAAACACATGCATTCGAAATTCACGAATTAATCCTCAGTCATAACACGAAAAAAGAAGTGGTTACACAAGTTGTGTTCCTTCACCTACTGCAACTAATGTTCCCAGCACTTGAGATTAAATATCAAGGATCAATTTCGAATATTGAGTGAGCATTCTATTTTACGTAGTCAAAATAATAAACCATATACAACTTGCATAAGTATGAAAGTAAAAGGTAAGCGTTGAAGTTTGAAGGCAATAAAAAATAAACGAATAGTCTTATAAAAGATAGAGAAAAAGAAAATCATTCGGAAAAGAGAGTGAATTTGTTGAGAGAATGCCAAGTAACTAAGGATAGACAAAATATCTTTTAGAAAAACATGAAAAGAAACTTTAGAAGAAAAATAATTGTTGAACACGGGAGAGAGAGTCAGAAAGAAAAAAATGGCGTAAAAACCAGGAGAAGTAGATGCAAGAGGCTGTACTTGGGGACGGAATGCAGAGGGAAAGATGAGGAGGGGGAAGCGGCCGAGGGAAAGAGACGTGTGAGACAGATTGTTTTAGAGGGGAAGAGAATATTAGGGAGAGATTTGAGGGCAGCTCTAGCAGCCGTCACAAAGAGGGTAAACTGCTTGTTTGGAGCGAGGGGTGCAGCGACAGCTCAGCTGCAGGATCAGGCTGTGCTGGCAGCCACTCACGACAGCCTCTTCCATGCTTTAAATGACTAGCTTCTGTGCGTGTTTTTCTTCAGCATTTGTTACTGAAGGAGTGTATGCTGTGTAGACTCTTTACAGAGTTTCCGTGTCATGCAGACACTTTATCTCAAGGTTTTCTTCCGTTATTTATGAGTTATTTTCGACAAACTCACGTTTCTTCATAATATAACTTTGTCTGCAATTTAGAGTCCTGAAAGTCTTACGGAAACAATCGAAATTTCATTAACTACACTTAGTAGTTTTCAAACAAGGTCTTACAACCTAAAAGCATTATAAACATCAGATTGTGTCGTGCTCATGTACTCCTTTCATCTGCAATGTAGTCAGAAGTGAGTAAAGTTCATTTTCAGTTCATGAGAAATATTGGAAACAGTAATACATTATCTTTCACTTTGTCTACTTGCGAGAGAGCTAACCCTTGAAATCACTTTTTAAACCAATCCCTCTGGAATTTCTCTGGACTTGGCGACTCACTAAAGTGACACACCCTCCATAATTTGTCACAGTGTGGAGGTGCCGGCGTGTGGCACACAACACATTCCTACCAGGCACAGCTAATTGATGACTTTAACTTACGAAAGAAGAGGTGCTGTTCAACCTGCTCAAGGGATCTGAGTGTTCTCTTTTATTTGGTTTGGACAAAAGAGGCGGTGTAACTCTGTAGATTATTTTACGAGTATTAAACATGTTATAGCTTGATATTTTTATACATTAGTAAATCAATTCAGAAATCTAAGGCACGCTTTTCCTACGTCAAACACTCTGTAACTATAGAATTTAGTTCATTTTAGTAAAAACATGAATGATACTCTATTTCGCTATGTACAAAGTTTGATGATAAGTTACGTTCCCATACGCAAGTTTATGTCAACATAAGAGACAAATGTTTCCTCCAAGTAGAAGAAGATGCAGAATTTAAAATAAAACGTAGCAAATGGTAGCAAAAAATATTTCACTTGAATTTACCGCATTGCCACACAACACAGAGCTATTTTGCAATCCTGAAAGCTAGTTTACCTATTATTAAAATAAACTTTTCAACATTTAAAACGGCGTTTTCTGCTGGATTTTTTCGTTCAGTTAACAAAGCACGGAGAATAAAGTAAGCGGCTCAACACGTTCTTAATAAGTTGAATTTGTTTATGTATAACCCATTTTCACAAAAAATATCATGATAGTTTAGACGACTTGTACGAAAGCACATTTTCCACAAATTTATCAGCATACTAAATTTGCCTTATCGGTTGAAGCATTTGTCAAAAAGATCTAACTTTACAAATTTTCAATTTATGAATGGCTTAGCTGTCCCACTAGTAGCTGCATAACATAAAATCTTAATTTTGGTTTGCAAAATGTATGGCTTTAAATTGTACGCCACGGCTACGAAGAAATATTCTTGCTCCTTGCAGTTCCATCCTCACCAGCTTGTTATACTTCAAGCAGGCTTGTATTTAAAGTTACACAGATTTAGAAAATATTAATTGTGGATAAAAAATATTTTAAGTTACTGTCATATATCTGCGAGCATTTATAGCGAATGAAATCTTCTGCTATGTATGCGCAATCTTTTTTTAACGCTTGAATAAATTCGAGCATTTTAGAAATAAAAAGTAAATATTTCAATTAAAGAGTAAATTTGACGTTCCTATTCCGAGAGTTCAATATGAAAGTCAAGTTCCAAGAGATGAAACAAAGTATTTTCGAATATGACTGAAATCTGTTAAATAGTAAAGGTGAGTAAATCACGTGAGAGACTCCTGTTATTTAAGGGTAAACATTAGAAAGAAATGACCGAGAAAAAATTTACTTTCTGCTATTTGTGAGGAAAACATTTATCATAAAAATGAGGGTAACTATGAAATTTACAAGATCCTAACTTCGGCATTTGAATTTGGACGTTGATTTGAACTCTTCGTCGCGATAGACTGCAAGCGACGTTTAAATTTAGAATGGCAATGGGACTTGGTTAGGAACCGAAGAATGAAGAAATTGACTAGTTTCAATCGTCATATTCTATTCCACTGTTGTTGTTAAGCATGTACAACAATGCAAATTAAACTTGCATTTTGAACAGTTCGTCGTGTAATCAATAAGACAGAAGCAAACACATTTCATGCCTCCGGCCAGCTCGCCTGCATGGCTCAGCTGCAGGAGCAGGACGCAATGACGAAGTTGTCACAAAAAATCTCGTCGGACACAAGTTGATTGAAACTGTCCTGTTGGCAGGAGGTCGGCTACTGGCTCTGCCTCACGGGCCTCAAGTATGAGACGACATTCGAGAAAATCTCAGATTATTCCGAGAGCTCAATATGAAAGTCAAGTTCCCAGAGATGAAACAAAATATTTCCGAATATGACTGTGAAATTTGTTAACTAGTCAAGGTGAATAAGTCACGTGAGTTTATTGTGTCAAGTGCATTGTCATTTAAAGTCCAAGTTTTTTCTATCATTTGTTCTATAATGATGAAAATCATATTATTCTGTAAAATATAAGTATTCATTGTTAAATATACCTAAGGAATCTCATAAAATTTTTACCGTAGTTTCATTACAGGTAATTCAAGTTTTGTTGTGTAATATATAGGACAAAATACCACTGATGCCTTACCACAGAATTGCTACAGGGATTACTAGAATGTAATTTATACTCCTAGACCCAATTCTTGTTCGGCGATATGATTTTCGAACTCTGTCAAAAATTAAACAGAACATGTAGCATGCAAAAGTGAGCACCTACTTCATTCCAGGATTAAAGATTCAGAAAATCACGATAATCCTGCCCGTCCCACGAAGGAGATCAGAAAAGTGGAAAATTGCTGTGAGCGGGCTTGAAAAACGCAGTAAATAGTTTGCTTTCCGAGTCCACTAATATATCCATTGACCAATAGGAAAGCATGTTGTTGTTGAAATAAAATTCATATTCAGGTAAAACGTGTTTCAGGAAATTTAGCAATCAAGGGAAGTTTTCTTTTTCATAATCTGGTACTAAAATATGATTCAATAATTTGATCTTAATTATTTAATAATAAAAAGTGTTTGTTTTCTAATGCGACCAATGTAAACGTAGTCTACAAATTAAAATTCAAAATCTGCCTAGTTTCCGATTCCATATTTTCCCTACACCATTCTCCACCGAAAAAATTCATCAAAGAAATTGTAGAGTCAAAGGAAACAAGATTGTTATTCGGAAAACTACTTTTTCTATCTACAGGAACAGATTTTTTGTCTGAATTTCGAGTCCTGCTCTCACCATTCGCCAACAGTTGGCCAACCTCAAGAGCTTAGCAAGGTTCGTTGCGTCAGGACAGATTAGGTGGAGTAGGCGGTGGCAGAACAGAACCTCGAACGAGAAAGCCTGTTCAGAAATATCAGGACGAATGTAATGAAAGAAAGCTAAAAAATGCGAATGAGCATAAGATTGCAATTGAGGCTGAAATAATGAAGCTACTGAGTAAAACTGAGGAAATGAAGATATGGACATAGAGACTCAAGAAATCAAGGATGCATAGAAGTGAAATAAGATGCAACGTCGACGAAGATACTCAAAATCGATTGTAGGAAAAAAACATGGGAGAACAAATTGAAGATGAGAGTAAACTACCGTAGTATTTTAAGCATATAAAGTGGAGATAGCTGAGCTGGGGTAAAAAGAATTGATGAGAATACAAAGTAAAAAGAATAGATAATACAGTGAAAAAAAACTTATGGACTTATAAAACAGACAAGAAGCGTATCCAAGCCTGCTAGAAGTAATAAGGGCTTCTGTCATATGGCTTGTTGAAAAATAAATAAATAAATAGAACATTCATATTTGGGTTTGACTTGCGTCGCTCAGTGTTGTATGAAAATAGTTTTCCAGAAATATCGAAAAAAAATTAGCTGCGGACGAGGAGGAAAAGTAAGATTAAAGAAATAAGAAGCAAACAAAATTGAACATAAACGGACAAATGTATACGTATAGTGCTTGCATAGTATACGTATTATTCTGTATTTACCCAGATATTATTGTCTATTACTCCGTTAGCAAGAAGCTATTAGTCTTTCGTGTTTTTCATCCGCTACTCTAAACTCTAATACACACTTGAGTTCTCTAGTAAACGCGTTCATCTCAAAAATCAGGTCCTTCTTGAGCTTCACAAGGGTTGCGTAAGAAAATTAGTGCATCAAAAATTTCTGCAATCACTATTATCACTCTGGAAGTACAATCACAGACGCTTTACGTGCACTCTCAAGTCTAGTAATCTTGGTAGCTTTCCAGTTCAGCGAGTCATTGTCTGCTGTAGCTTACAAAGAGCTTTTGTTCAGCTTTTGTTATCCAAAGGCTTGCCTCCTCATCCCATCTCTGTAATGACTGTCTACTCTAAAGATCACTTCCCCTGAAACGGCGTCTTTATATTCTTTTATTCTTTCAGGTTTGGATCAAAAAATGGCTCGATGGTTTTGACTGGAGTCAACTGGGAGCGACTTATCGCTTAGTCTTGTGCTTGAGCCTCTTTTTATTTTAAAATCGATGAGAAAGTGGATCGATTCTCGATTTCAACATACTGCCTACGTAATGTAACCGCTAACTGTTTTTTTTAAAACTAGGTCTGAAAAAGAATGATGTATGAATGAATAAATAGTCTCCAATGACAACAATTACAAGCACTTAGAAAGACTGGACTTTTGTCATGTGAACTGCCGGAATTACAGTATTTTATATGTTTGTCCCTACAATGTACTAGCCTCTGTTAACAACGCACAGCTCCCATTATTTCCGTCACTGTTGGAGTGCGTCTTGAAACTCTTTTCCTGAGGTAGTTCATAAGTGTCTCGTCGAATTCTCTTTAATTTCGTCTACACGTTGGAAACGACATTCTTTTATGGTAATTTTTAGCCTGGTCATTTTAGCTTGATTTTTAGCATGCGTGTTTTTTGTCAGGGCGATAATCCAACCAACTGCGAGGATCGTCACTTGGTTTCCAAACAGTAGTCATGAATCCAATTTTCATCTCCTGTGATAATGGTTCTCATGAAGTTTACATCAGTTCTTGAACAGTCAAACAGCTCTTGGTTGGCTTTTACCCATTTTATTTTCTGGGCGTTCGTCAACGGATGTGACAGAAGTTTTTCAGAGACGTCAAGTATTTCCGTCAAAACTTCATGACATGACCAGATCATACACCGACTTTATCAACCACTTCTTCAACGGTTAAACAACAATTTACTCGAATCATAGAACGAAACGCTTTGACACTTTCATCGTTTGTTCACGTCAAAGGACATCCCGGTCTTGAATTTTCCTCAATCAATATTCTTCGCGATTTAAAGCGCTTGAATCACTTGTAATTTTATATCCATCTCATGCTGCTGTCCCTAAGACATGCCAGAGCAAACTCAGCAAAATTTTTGCGAGCGCTAAAAAAAGTTGACCACGCCCCGTTGCACCACAAGATCTTTCAATTTCACTCTGCAGAGGGATTTACGAGTACTGCAGGCGTTACTGTCAAGGTTCTAGACGAGTAACTACCCAGAATAGCAAAAATCATTATGCTTCGTGATGTTACGGAAGCTTGTTATCGAGGGACACAACTTGTCGGAGCTCGATCGGTGCCGTGATTCCTACACTGAAACAAAGGTCAATTTTATATTTGAACTCGCTAAAGTAGATAGCTATTTTACATCATCCAAGAAATTCTTTAGAATAATAAGTTGTTAACTAGACAAACACTGAAGTGTCTTAGAAAAAACAAATCGCGTTACTGTAGCAGCGTATCATCTTCTGTGTGCCCCCACAAGAGGCAGCAGAGCTTCAAGAGTAGGTATTGACACGCCACTTCATGTCACTTACACTTGCCCTTCAGCCGCTGCTGCCAGGGCTGTCCGGCACAGACACCCTCCAACTTTGCAGTGAATCCCATTGTGGCGGTCATGAAGCGCACTGCTGTTGTCAGGCGGCGGAAATTACCTCCAGCTGTTTTGGCGCTTGCGGTCTTAAATAGCAAATAACATTTTCACACCTAGAAGTTTAGCGGAATTTTTATGAAGTTCAATAGAAATTGAAGACTAGGACAATTCAGGCTTCTTGTTTTATCAGCCATTGGTCTACAATGGTCCAAATCCGTCTCATGCATCGAGCTTGATCGAGTTGCTTTACACAAATCAGAGCAGAAATAATGCAAGATGTACGTCTTCAATGAAGCACTATTGCGACATCTGCTGATCAGTTGGGAGAGATAGCCTACCAATAGATGACCTAGCTGGTCAGTTCTGCGCAGGAGAGGTGCTGGCTGAGTAACTTGAATGGAGTATTGAAGAACAGAAGAACCAAAATTATGATATTGTCCTAAATTTTGCCTACGGATTATGTCATCAGGATTTCAAATTTTGTAGACGTCTATTTAGAGTGATTTAGAGTGTGTAGTGATTTTTAGTCTCAGGTGAAAAGTTGCTGCATTATTTTTTGTTGATTTTTGATGAAAGTCGTTGTCTTTGGCAAGTATAAACATCTTCATCAATTATATTTTGGCGGCCAATTGGACTCCCAGGTACCAGCTTACTGCCTCACTGATAAACATCAAAGCAAAATGTACGCAGGTTTAGCACGAGTACTTCAATACGAAGTGAGGCATCCAGAACGGGATCATTAAATATGTCAGCCACGGTTTTTATGTTCGACTCCTTTAATGACTTTCACTTTCCTCATGCATGGAGAAATGTAAAGACCTGTAACGTATTTTCTTAATGATCGCATATTGAAGAACATACGCCTTGACAAACTTCACAGAATGCGTGTAGAAATTTGGATTTACCTATGGAAGTATATAATTCTTTTGCATTAAATTTCATGACCGTCATGCATAGATGTGTTATATTAGGTGTTCAGCAGAGATGTGATTCATACAAATGAGATAGAATAGAATAGAATGAGGCTATAGGAACGAACCTTCTGGCCCATTCTTGGGTCGGATAATTACTTCGAGAATTATTCGGTTGTTTACCCAAGTCCCATGCCGTATTTCTAGCCGCGTCAACCATGTCGGCAACGGGATTCGAACCCGGGTCTTCCCGCTCGAAAGCAGACTCGCTCACCAGTCGACCAAGCTGGTGATGTTGGTGATCCTGGTGATGACACAATCATACATGAAGACCTGAAAATGGTAGAAGTGTCCTCCAGGTGGGTGTCACAAATGCTGACGGACCACCACAAGGCTGTGTGCGTGGCACGTTGCCAGGCAAGCAGCATGACGCGTGATGACCGCATGAATGGGACTTTTTCTTTTCATCGATTGTGACAATGGATGAGACATGGACGTTGTTTTATAGCCCTGAAGCGAAACACCAGTCAGGTTAATACTCGTATGGAAGCCCAGACACAGACAACATACGCCATTTTTAGTATCAAAAACAGTCCTCACTCTCGCCACTGCCACTAGAGTTCAGCGTGCCGTCCAGTGCTGTCATCTGTCACGCATTCACGAGTGCACGCATATTTTTAAACAAACCACATGTTTCTTACTGTTTCCAGTTTTCGGAAAAGACATCGGAGGTGTCATAACTTTAATACACACTACAAGCACAGTAACTAGGTATATTGCACAAGTACTCTAATTATAGCCGTGATAATCGTTGTCGGACGGGAAACCCTCCTCTTTCTTGATGACACAAGAGACCCACCTCTTGATGATAGGGTGAGGCACACTTCACTTGATTACGCGGGAAACCCACCTCTTGATGGCAGAGGAGGAACCCACCTCTTGATGACTGAGGACACCCACCTCGTGATAACGACCCACCTCTTGATAACATTGGGGGCACACCACCTCTTGATAACATTAACATAACATTGGGGGCCCCGATGTATTACGGTCATGAAGAAAGGAATGACAGACTCTTTAGCATTGAACTGCAGGTGTTTTTCCTCCTTCCGTTTGATCATGTACTTGAGTGCACATCATGTAATGTCCCACCTATACAATTCAGAAAATCATCAAATTTTAGAGCATAGACGATGGTAGACCTAGAGTCTCTCTCGAATCCGTAGTGAATTTGTGGACCAAATCTCAGAAGAACGTAACTGAATTGGAGAATGTTATTTTTAATTTTGAACCAATATTGCAAGTTATCCTTATTAAGTTATTGCTTTTGTCGAGTAAATCAATGCTCAGCATTTATTAAGAGTACCGGAAAGTTCTGTCCTGATTTTTGTTAAGAATAATAATTGAAAGAAATATTCCTGAAAAATCTTTATTGCCCAACAAAAACGTCAATATCATTAGATATAGCCTTTGTTCATCTACTTGGGAGTTTTTTAATCTCCCTTCCAAAAATATTAACATCTTTGAAAGAAATAAAGGAATTAAACTCCACCTCAACCTCGTGAATATTTATGAATCTTTTTCGCTGATCAAGTGTTCTAAAGAACGAAATAAGTGAAAATCTGATGGAGCAAGGTCTGGTGAGTATGGTGGTGAAAAAGTACTTTTCAACCTAAGGACTTTATTTTTTCTTGAGTTTGTTTGGCAGAATGGGGTCTAGCGTTATCGTATTGCAAAATGACTCCTTTCCTGTTTACTAGAACAGAACATTTTTTACGCAACGATGCATTTAGGCGTTCGAATTGCTGACAGTGAAGGTCTGCAGTCACAGTTTTTCCTTGCTCCAATAACTCAAAGTTAAAGAAAAGAAAAGTAGACAGAACTTTTTGTTTTTAGAAAACAGAAGACCTGATAATTATATTACTACACCCATTGATTATTTAAACATAACTCATTGGACAATTTGTTCGTCAGTACATGCAAGGCGACCAGCTTTTTAAAATGCGAGTTTAATTTCTGCAGCGTGTTCCTAAGTTTATGCATAGACCCTGTAGCTCGAACAATCGTCCCCTCCCACAGATCGGAAGTAAAACAATGATTTCTGGAGCAAGAAACAATAGCGCGCGGAGGTGCGACGGCTTATCAGGCTGCGCACGCCTCTCCAGCACCACCATCCTTCCGCCACCAAATATTTGCCTTTAGCTTCACTTAATTTGATTTGCATACGCGCTCGCCTGCCTTCGACACATGCGGGTGCGGTGGGGAGGGAAGGAGACAGTGGGTGTCGCAATGTATAGGGGTTAGGGATGCAGCTTTAACCTCTTCTGAAAGAGTACACGAGCCATTCAGAAAAGTTTCGTTACGTCCTTCATGTTGAAAATTCATTTCAAACATTAATAGTGAAGATTTTGGTGATGTGTTTAGAATGCTTTATTTGCTATAAAAGATATTGCCCAGGTTTCCAGAATTAGATCCGTTTGCTTTCGTTCTTGTTAAACGCTGTCACTTTGTGAGTTTTTCTTTAACGAAGCCCGGCCTCTCCCATTCATTATTTTACTGCTATTGAACATTAGGAAAGCTCTTTAGATTCGTCGGTGGAATCTCTTTGCAAGGAGTCAGATAATTTCGAAACTTTAACACACGTTATTTTCAAATATTTTTGGTAAAAATTGAGCCTTAAACAAATGGGAAATGAATTGAATTCCGATGTAAAAAGAATGTGATAAAATATCACTTCAGGATTGCACATTGCCAACAATGAAACTCTCAAAACATACTTTTCTCCGTAGAAAAATATGTCTGAGGCAGTTGTGGAGTCTGGATTCTGGAGCCTGGATCCTGAATTCTAGATCATTGCGTCTGGAACATGGGGTCTGAATCCTGAAATATGGATCCTGAAGTCTGGATCCTGGAGTGTGGATCCTGAAATCTGGATCCTAGAGTCTGGATCCTAAAGTGTGGATCCTAAAGTGTGGATCTTGAAGTCTGGATCCTGAAGTCTGGATCCTGAAGTCTGGATCCTGGAGTGTGGTTCCTGTTGTCTGGATCCTGCAGTCTTGATCCTGGAGTCTGGATCCTGAAGTTTTGATCCTGGAGTGTGGATCCTGAAGTCTGGATCCTGCAGTCTTGATCCTAGAGTCTGGTTCCTAAAGTCTCGATCCTGAACTTTGGATCCTGAAGTTTGAACCCTGAAGTCTAGATCCTGAAGTTTGGGTAGTCTGGCTGGAGTTCAGGTGGAGTGTGAATGGAACTTGGATGCAGTTTAGATGCCGTCTCAATGGAATGAATCGAACCTTGAAACCTGACTGTTTCTGAACAGAGTCAGAATGGAGTCTGACTTTAGTTTGAACAAAATTTGAATGGAAACTAACAAGTTGATTTTGAGTTTGGATGGAGTATGAATAAGAACTAACAAGTCTAAATTGACTTTGGATGGAATTTGAATAAGAACTAACGAGTCCAAATTGAGTTTGGATGAAGTTTAAATTAGAATTAAAGGGTCTAATTTTAGTTTGGATGGAGTCTGAATGGAGTTTCAAGAGTTTGTCAGTAATTTGACTAGAGTCTGACTGGAGCAAGGAGAGAATCTGAATTAAGTCTGAAATTTTGATGGCGGCTGATGAACAAAATTGAATCAGGCGAGTAGACTGGATTCAGAATCGTGTCTGACATCTCCAACATTGAGTGTAGAATGCACCTCTGTAGACCACTCAGTTGTGCTGTCCCGGCACATGAGTCACTTGCAGTAGCACTCCTCGAAATTTTTGCTGTGTCGCTGAGTTGTCAAGTCGTTTTAATGTTCAGCTTCCGTTATTACGATACAGAAAACAAATCTAAAACTTATTATTGGGTGGAGTTCAGATATTTCAAACAATGATATGCTAAAGCAATTGAAAATTTTACGAGAAAATTTGGATCTCTATAAGTAAAACATCTGTGAATTTTTGCTCGTTGAATGATTATAATGATTTAGTACTGTTCCTTGGAGGTGAAAATTACGATTTAGTCTCATCCGATTTTTATTGTAGTTTAATTTTCATCAAAGGTTATCATCGATTTCATATGTTAAATGGTTACAAATTACTCTATCCGATTCAGTGTTGTATTATCTGTGTGGTAAGTAATTGAAATAATTTTCCAATATAAAAACGCGAAGAAAGAGTAGAGTCATGTATATAAATACATATATATATATATATATATATATATATATATATATATGTATTATAAATATAAATAAGCAGAGTCTCTGTTCAGAACAAATTATATTGTTTCGCTGAATGCTACCACAGTTCACTTCATTATGTCAGTTAATGAGCTTTGTAGGCTAAAGGGTCCTTAATTCCCAAGAATTGCATCGTAACCCTGTGCTATCAGGAATCGTTCCAGGCAATTACCAACTGTTCCAAGCAATTCCATCAGGAACCGCTAGAGCGCGAGCTCAGGCTTTCAGTGACTGGTAATCCCCGCACGCTTGGCCGTCGCTGTCAAGACAGCTTGTCTTCCGTACAGAAAGTCCAACTTCTTAGCGCTGATGTCTTCAGATTTTCAAACATATTTGATGGCATATGGTTCGAACAAGCAGTGTTGCATAATCACAGTTTACTTCTAAGACAATATGACACGAGAGAAATAACGCTGTAAACATCTAAATTGTAGTTAGCTAATTCTCTTTTTTAAATTTTCAGTCTACCGTCGTGGCGAATATTAAAAAGGTTCCTCAAATATTTCTTAGTTCTCATTTGCTCTCAGCTTCCCCATTTTTCTCCCTTTCATAAACCATATTTTCAGAGTTCAACCAGGATGTGATTCCTATTTTTGTTCCTTTAGAGCCGTTTTCGACACTGAAAACTATAATTGTGGCGGATAAAGAATTGCCACTAGTTCAGCCCACGGACTACCAGTGCTACAACCATTGTGCCTTCAGCCTTAGGAGTTCATAAAGGTGTTTGACATCCACAAGAGGCTTGTGTAGGAATGTGGTTAGGGAACTCATGCTGCAGAGGATTATGTAGTCATCAGATTGCCTTACTGTTGTTGTTCCAGACTCAGGGATTCCTAACCTGAGGTACATGTACCCTTAGTTTTTACGTTTGCATGTCTGGACAGGTACATTTTATGTCAGTTTATACTTCCTAAAACATAAAGTTTTTATTAAGATTCAGTAAATTTTATTTTTCTACTCGCCTCTCTGTCATAAAAATTTAGGGGTGCATGCTCATTTGTTGAAATACTGGAGGGATACAAAGTCAAAGAAAGGTAGGAAACCTCTGCTCTATGAGTTTGATTCATCTACTTTATAGCCCCAGGATCAATCAGTTAGTGTGTGTTTAAAATAAACTATTTTGTCAAATTAAACGCAGTACTGTACTACGGTTTCGTTCGTACAAATATAAAATTTATGGTACACGTTACATTAACATGTCTGCATTCATGTGGAACACACGCTTAGGTTTTCGTTTGTTTTGAGTTGTCAAATTAAAGCCAAATATAATGTTTGGCAGTCAGTGCTGCACTAAACTTGAAAAAGTGCTTGGTGTGCTCATTTTTGTCATAACAAGAATTGCCCTCTATCCGAACATGAATAGCTCCACGGAAGAAAGTTACGAAATTGCTGTAGCATCGTTCAATATGTAAGCACGGAATTCAGGTCATATCTGATGGGCTAAAGATGCTTAACAAAAATTTCAAAGGGATGGAAAATTTTTCTGCAGTCTACCTTGCGTATAGCATTTATGATAATGAGACAAAGACGCAGCACCTCTCAGAAGACCATGTGTTTCTGGTTCACCAACCCTTCCTCCAGCACTCTCCTCCTGCTCCCAAAACCATTTCAGCTCAACAATTAGCAGTCCCAGCTGGTGTTCGGCCTCCCCAGGCTTAGAGGGATTCATTCCGGGCCTCAATAGCCTCGAGTTCGAAAATTTAATTCCTTCTAATTTCGGTGTGTCTTCAATCTCTGACGAAAGTTTTTTTTTGAGCACGTGGAGCCCATTTACTGTTCGTTTCTTTGAGGTTCTTGACATGTAACTTATTACAGTAATTTTATCCCCCATGTTGTCGTTAATATTAGGCCTTCTCCAAAAAGGTTGCGATTTATTTATTTTTGAGGAAATGAAAGGTTTCGAAGCACGTACATAGTAAACTACGTGACGCCGGTGTCTTGCATTGAGTTCGAGTTTTGACATCGGTTTAGTTAGGTGTCTCCTACGCAGGAAATAAGTTATCGCAACATATTGAGTAGTGATCACCTTTGCTTTGGGCAATGGTTGAATTTTTCAATCGGTTCACACTATATATGAAAAGTTAAGAGAAGTGTAAATAAATTTTATATAAGAAGTTTTGAAGCAAAAGGTCCAGCAATTATATTCCTACCAAAATTATTGGAATGTAATTGGGCTTAGGTTCATTTTGATATGAAACTGTCGTCTTGATTGTCTTCTTATAGAGTATGTTAACTTACTGTGTACTGCTGGTAAATCTGGGAAACGCCACGTGTTCATAGCCAGCAAAGTTAACTTGCTTGGCTGTTAACATTAGCGAACGTCACCGCTAGTGAACCAAGATTGTCTCATGTACACTGCACATGTGAAAAAGTCTTTTGCTTCTTCTTTGTAATCGCCTAAGTCATTATAATGCAGTTTGTTCCCTGCTTTTACGTTCCTTCATCTTGTACATATTATGAGGTATTTTGGAAATAAGGACATATGTATATGACTATTACAAGCACCTGTAAACTTGTGGTATTGTTATAATTTTGTATTTTTGATTACTATACAGTTGAAAATTTCAAATAAAGATTATAGATATTAGCAAGTTACATTACGTCATTAAGAATATGGCGCACCAACCTTCAAATAGTGTTTCTAGCAAACCTATTTTCGTAACTCTCTTTCTCTATGTAGAGTAATTTTGATGATTTCAAATACTTCATTAGTAGACTGAAAATTCTCAACGTAATTTTTGAGGCAAAACTCACGCTCTGAAGACTCACCAGAAAATTTTATGAGAGCTAGGACAGTCACGAGACAGGTGTTCCATTACTATAGTAATTCATTGACAAGAAACCCCGCTATCTTTTATTCAGTATACATACGTACTCACCAGTCTTGACCTGATACTTGAGAGCGTCACGGCAGTCGTGGAGCAGCTGGTCCAGCTTCATGGGCTCCGAGGGGATCTCCAAGTCCAGGACTTCCTTGAGCTGCTCCGGCTGGTGGAAGTCCAGGATCTTGCAGCCGCGGTCGAAAGTTTTCTCCACAAAGTCGCACGAAATGTCAGCCACTCGGTACAGAAATTCTCGTGTTTCTGGCCCTCCAGTGATATCAAACGGAAGCAGGTCTGTGTGGAGAGAGTAAAAGAGTCATGGCAAAGCATGAAAATGCAAGTCTCAGAAATAATGGACTTTTGCTCGCTGTTTCAAAGTTGAGAGTGTAAGGTCCGTGGAAAATTGAGCAGCTATAAGTTCAATTTTGTCATTTTTGGAACTCAAAGTTTATCGAGACCAAGTATGTCAGACAACAAATGTTAAAGAAGAATAGTCAAACAATAAAGATTGAAAAAATAAAAGCCAATCATAGAGACTGCCATAGAAGGGAATGATTTGTATTGGTTTCAAAATCGGTTTAGTATCCTGTGATCATGAAAGCTCACACATGTTCTTCTCTTTTAGGGGTTGAGTAAATATTTTAGACCCCATGGCAGCACAACAACTAGTGATACAAAACATAACTTAATTTCAGTATCCATTGCAGTCGAGGATCCGATACGGGATGTGAACAATTTTTATAGCTCCTCAAACTGTACATCACATTGGCTTGCTTACAATTTACAACGATTTTCCCTCTACTTTCTAGTTTATCTAATGAAATGAACTCTACGTGGGAACTGACCATATTGTGTTGCCATAGTAAACTGCAACACCACATGTTTATACCGTAAAAAAGATTTCTCAAACAAAAATTTCAGATACTTTACACTATGGGAACAAAGATTACAAGAAGTATCACAATCACGTAGCACTATCTGTACTCTAGGGTAAATGTTCGAGGACTGACAATTTAATCAACATAATTGTGACTACACACATAAAATACTCAATGGCATAATTGATTGAATGAACGATCTATTAATACACTGCAACACAGAAATAAAATTGCTACTGAATGCAAACCCTTGAAAGATTTTGCCACATCGCATAAAACCAGAATCGAGTTAGGGAGCATTGGATGAGTGATGGTTAACATGGCCTCATGAAGCTGCGACAGCACCATCAGCTGTTCGACCAGGGATTGTGTGTGTGTGTCCCAAGTGTCTGTACAGCGTTAAGCTCTTCTGCCTCCCGGCTGCAGATGCAGCGCTCCAGCCCTACATAGATGCTGCAGTCCTAAATAGATGCTGCAGCCCTAAACAGATGCTGCAGCACTAAATAGACGCTGCAGCTCTAAATAGACGCTGCGGCCCTAAACAGACGCTGCAGCGCTAAATAGACGCTGCAGCTCTAAATAGACGCTGCGGCCCTAAACAGATGCTGCTGCGCTAAATAGACGCTGTAGCTCTAAATAGACGCTACAGCCCTAAATAGACGCTGCAACCCTAAATAGATGCTACAGCCCTAAATAGATGCTACAGCCCTATAAAGAGGCTGTGGAACGCAACTCGACGGCTCCAGAAGTTGACGGCAGAGCGACTGGAAGTGATGGGAGCTCCGTGCTTGTTTGCCGATACAAATTGTTTATTGAAATATGGTTAGCTACGAAATGTTTGTTAAAAATTTAAAGAGAAAATAAATTTATGAACATTTGTTCTGTTGTTTCATTTTGCAGAGGAACGTTTACAACTAAGGAAAATGTGCAATTTTGTTTTGCTAAACGTCATGAAAATATTGAAGTAAACTGGAGCGCATACCCAACTCAATTTTTTCCTGGTAAAATTGAATAAAAGATTAGTTTTAGTAAAATTATTACTAACAGTGGAACGATGCCAAAATTTTTAACGATTCTGATAGTGATTCTATCTACCAGGCACGACTCCGATACGATTCCAGGTACAGATTCTCATTCCTGCTTAATTCTCAATTTTTCATTATATGGCCACGTCTGCAGGTACCTAGCACGGTACTATCTTTATAAGTTTATTTTCACTTTTCATAACTTTTAGCATTAGCTTGAAAATATGCATGACTAAGGTCTTAATGAAACACTATTCAACACAATCCAATTTATTCCAAATAATTACAAACAAAGCTTCCTAATTGAAAGAAGTGGGTTTTTAATTTAATTTAATTTGACTGTTCAGTCATATATTGTACTGAAGTTTGGAAGTCATGATCCTTCCAGATTATTTAAATAGTTGTGCATTTTAGTTTTTCATTTTGTTCAGTAGTCATAACTCATTAGAGTTATTACCTTGAATTGTACTTCCATTTACCAATCTATGCACTCAATACGTATAGTCCTCTCAAAAATTATTAACTGATCAAAAAAAGCTCATAGATTCTTAAAAAAGTTTATTTCACATTTTAAACGCTGAAATTTATTCAAACTTGTAAATCAATGAGCATCTCTCCTACTGCTTTTGATGGACGTCTATTAATTTTATGATATAATCTATTAGTGTATTGAATAAGTGTTTAAAAAATTGAAGAACATACAAAATTTGCCAGTAGTACCAAAATCTGTTAAATTATATCGACATCGTACGAACAGTAACAGTGCCATCATTTGAGAAGAAAACGTACCAAGTTGTGTTTTGGTGCCAGCAATTGAATTGTCACGCCAATGTTGTGGAATCTTTTTACGAATCTGAAGCAGTCTTGAAATTTGCGACGCTGATTCCGGTTTAAAGAAAAATCTTTGATATTCCGACTTCAGATGCTGCTTAGTCGTCTTATCACTTCTATTCCTTATTTAGATTATTTTACCATTAAATAGGAATTACTACACTTATATCAAATACTTTTGTAATTCTAGTTCAATAATTACTTTAAAATTTAAAATTAATGTTTCCTACTGTTAATTGAATGTAAAGCTTGAACATCTTTTGTTCACAAATGCACATGGCCATTGTAAACTCGACGTATAACTGAATGACTCGTGTTCATATTGGAGCAAATCATTAGTAGTTCAAAGATTTTACTGCAGAAAATTGATTAGTTTCCCAGAAAACATTATCAAAAAATACAACTATGAAAAAAATTTCTGCTCATTGTGTTAATTTATTCGAAGGATGAACCTTTGTTTACACATGAATGTTTATTTCAGAAAACCCATCACAGCTGGTGGAGGAAGAAGCAATTTTAACTAGGACTACGGCTGTAGACCTCAGGGCAAGAAATTCATCTAGCTAACGATAGGACGAGTTTCTTGTGAGAATGGAGAGCGTCCTAGCGAGGCTGGAGCAAAAGAAGCACTTAGGGAAAGTGATCCAAACCTGCAGCACGACGCTGGAATCCTGGATCCGACTGCCGGTCCGGGGACGCTCGTTTCCAGTTGTGATCCCGACGTTGATGGATCGTGCACTTTATGAGTTCATGTTTCTAGTTTCTTCAGGTTATATTCACCATGTTTTTGTGTGTGGTTAAGAATTTTGTTGATCGATTAGTTTAACAAGGAGTAACAATTTTTTAGGTGAAATTAATTTGAAAACTTAAATGAAATAACGAATAGAGTCCACCTCTTCTACGAGTATACTGGGCTCTGACAGAATGCAGGCGCTGTTACACTTCATGTGTTCAGTCGTGTGTTGACAGGTTACCTTTTTTCAAGGAAAATTAACTTCGTGCGAAAGATAAAATGAGCATAAGACTCTAGGAAACATCAAGTATTGTCAATAATAACTCAGGGGAACATCATCAATAATAACTCAGGGGAACATCATCAATAATAACTCAGGGGAACATCATCAATAATAACTCAGGGGAACATCAAGTATTGTCTACACAATAAGTCACTGCATGCAGCGTAGTAATGCTGACGAAGCGGTTCCAATGATTAAAATTGCGGCTCAGAAAGTATAAGTTTCTAAGCATTTTTCAACAACACGAGTATAATAATATTTGTTTCTGAATAGAATGGGATGAAAGTCACGTGCCATGCCAGAAAATACATAAACATTGAATAAGCCAGTCTTTACATGGTCAAATATACGAGACAGTGAGAGAGAGAGAGAGAGAGAGAGAGAGAGAGAGAGAGAGAGAGAGAGAGAGAGAGAGAGAGAGGGACAGCGAGAGAGAGTGAGGGTCAGTGAGTGAGACTGAGGGACAGTAAGAGAGAGTGAGAGAGAGTGAGGGACAGTGAGAGAGTGAGATAGTGAGGGACAGTGAGAGAGTGAGAGAGTGAGAGAGTGAGGGACAGTGAGAGAGTGAGAGAGTGAGGGACAGTGAGAGAGAGTTAGGAAGAGTGCATCTGGAACACGTCTCGTCACCGTGGGAGTAGGACCTGGAGGTGGGGCTCGACTTTGTGACACGGGTTGCCTTTTAATGGATTATTGGAAAGGCGATCGACAGCAGAGTTAGATCCAAGGCTCTAAAACCGTATTGTGTCTCGCCGTGGCCTACTGAAGAAAATATCCAACAGAGTTGTTGCTCCTTTACGACTATAAAATGAAGTAAACAGTATTATTAAACACGTGTGTCTCAAAGTGTGTTGGTACAAGCGGTGAAATTTCATCATTTACCATGGCTTGTATCATACTAGGAATTCAGTTATCACGTGTGTGAACTGTACACTGTTACTAATGTGTAAATTGACGATAGGTTTTGAATAGGGCTTCAATTTTTGATGCAAAAAGTTAAATTTATGATAACAAAATAAGATACCTGTGGATTTCATTATGAATAATTTTTAAAGAACTAATTAATCAATTCATACGCACAACCTTCAATAATATAATTCAGTGCATCAAAATTCAACTTTTGCCTCAATTATCTTCAACAACCGTAATCTTTTACAGTCATTGTTGAATTATATTTAGACTTTTTGTTATGGTGTGCTCAATTATAGTCCCTTACAATGATCACAAACTTCGTCAGTTTTCTTTTTCATTCTCAATCCTATCATCAGTTGTCTCGTCTTCATCAATCCTAACTCACAACAAACTTCATCAGTTTTACCATCTCCATCAATCTTTGGTCTCATCCACAATTTCCATCACCACTGACCCTCCCCTGCTCCTAAAGCCCGCATCCCTCCGTCTCCAGAGATCCAAGAGAGCCTCTCAAAGAAATCTGTTTGGCATTTTCTCGGCCATTTAACTAAGATTGCCGGGCCCAGATTACGGGGTGGGTGCTGCTTCTCCTGGCCAACCACGCTACTAAAAATAACACATTTTCTTGGAATGTATTCAGTATTTGGCGCCTTGGAGTCCACGAAATGTTTCAACAAACAATAATGTGATAATAAGAAATGTTTTCTTGCTCGAAGAATACCTTCATGTTTGACTTCTCCGTTTTCCAAAAATGAACAAGAATTACAAATCAGCGAAGTGTGAAGTAAAATTTGGGCTGATATTGCAGTACAAATTTAGTTCTCCCAGTGAGGAGTTATGTAGCAGGACAATGTCTCCTGGACTTCAGCATATTTCGTATAATATCATTCGTTACTATTCAAAAGTGTTCACTAATGTTCCTTGAATATCCTTCTTTCTCAATATTCGATTAGAAATTTTCACTTTATTGTCTTTGGGCATTGAATTCTGAGGAAATCTTAAATTTTGTAGAAAGAACAACGAGTTTTAAGAAACTGCAGTTTTTGACATGGTTATTTTTTCAGTGGTATGAGCCTACGTTAAGTTCACTATGATCAGAGAGATCTTCTAAACCTGATAGTAAACTTCATGAAAAATGTGCAATTGCGTAAATTGATGCACGACTGCGACTAAATGGAATCGGTTCCACAATCCGACTAAAAATAGCAGTCAGGTGAAAGACTCTTGGTAATGATGAAGGTCTCACAACATTAAAACTAAGAACAGGATGATGTTTTGTACCCGTCAACTTCTGTCATGAAACCAAAGTGTGACCGATGAAACGACAAACCTTCCAATCGTTTTTATTTTCATTATTGAAACACTTCTCTTAAAAATGTACGATGCTAACCATCAACAGGAACAAACAAAAATATAAACATGAGGGAAACAGCTTCTCTAGCACATCGATTGAGGGAAATAAAGAGGTTTGGAGGAAAATACAAGGGAAATAACACACATGAAAATAAGAATATAATGAATGGAGAATAAAATACATGTAGTTAAAATTATCAATCATTCATGAAAACAGAGCAACTTTACCGTGTTGAGCACACAAGCGTCAAGCGAGCGCTACTCGGCTGCTCATTTTGGTGCAGATGTAATGATTGCGTGTGTGCACTGCACACACGCAAGCATTTGAAATCATACTGGTGCACAGCATTAAGTTTAACATCTTTTTAGGATTAAATAGCTGAAGCAACTGAACTTGCCATCTTGTGTTATTTTAAAACTCGGAAACAAGCACAGAAAGCTGACCTACACGAGACAGTCTAGGCCTAATATGAAAGGTCTTATTCCTTTGGTAAACAAGACAATCTCATGATTTCACGTAACATGTTTCGCACATTATTTATATTTTATTTCAGCTATTAACATCTTCATTGTTAATTGACTATGTGTTTTCATGTGCATGGTTGGTTTACTTAATATGTTCACTTGATGATAAAAACGAAAAGATGTTGAATTTCAAGGCAACACATCATCTCTGTATATCTCTGATGTACATACATAAACGTTAATTGAGTTATGCTTTCATTGCACTCACAAATTACAAAGTCTTAATTTCAATAATTTAATATTGAATTCTTATTAAATTAATAAAATTAAATATTAAGAAAGAGAAACTAGAATAAACTTTCGTATGGACAAGAAACGTGGCATTTCAGATAGAAGGCAAACCTACAAAACTGTAATTAATAATATTTCTTGTATAGTTTGGTCCATGTTGTTGACCCTAACGTCTCACTAATGTACAGCACGTTATAAAAGCTAAATCTCACGTGACAACTGATAACCGTCAATTCATTCATGTTAATGACCCATTAGCTTTCAAGTATTGCAAGTGCAAGAGAATGTTGCGTGACTCTGTGTTCGTTGACTGTGAAGTAAACGCTACGAATTGAGGTAAACGCATCCTCTTCACAGACGAGCAATTGCTTGTAAAATCTCAATGAATTCATGAAACCTTTTTAACGGACATCCAGATTCTATCCTCAATTCCCTACAGGGTCCATGAACTCGTTGTGCTGGCCTCCGTCTCGTGTGATCACACAAAATAATTGGGGATAGAGTGAGCTGGAGGCACGGATCAAGTGCGGATATAAGGGATTGAGGATGCCGGGGAGACCCCTGATAAATGGTGGGGATAACTCGCCTAATAGAATGCAGACCTCCGCCACAAGCAAACAAGCAGAGTTTTGGTTTGATTTGAAAGCACTTCTTCTAGCTCTATACTGAGAAGAACATCGAGTTTAGGCGTGATTTGAAGGCACTACTTCTAGCTTGGTATTAAGAACATTGAGTTTTGGCCTTATTTACTCAGTATTGTGAAGAATGGCATATTTTATTCTGCTTGGGAAGAGAAATGTTTGGATGTGTGAGAGTAAAATAATTTTTTTTCCAACAGTTGTAGAAAGTTAACAGTTAATTAATCAGACAAATATTGACAGACACGTAGGTACATTAGGAAGAAAGGGCTTCACTATTTTGTTCAGATTAGGAAATATTTAGAAGAAAAAAATAAGGCCCATTCATGGGTTGCTACCCGTCCCATTCTGTGTTACCCATGTCCCATGCCGTATTATGAGTTTGTTTTATCATTTTTCAGATTTTTCGAGGAATTAAATTTTTTATTTGCCCAAATTTTTTCCGCATTTTTTAATAAGTTAAATAACTTTTGAAAATAAATTCGACTTCTACATATGTACTTCGATTAATTTTTGAAGTGATCGATACAAACTGTTGGTAGATATCATAGCAGCCTCGACCAACTTCTGTGTAACAGTGATGTTGTTTGTTCTTTACTCTTTGTAAATTTGTGTTTATGGTTTGATGACAACAGATTTTTCTTTATCAATTAAAGTTTGCCGTTGTATGTACAAGTGCTCAGTAGCAATAAGATGCTTTTTCTATCCTCTACGGTGTAAGGATTGGAGTTTTTTCACCGTGAGAGTTTCAGTCACTTCTGTCTAGTACGGTCCCTTCAAAATTTTAATGCAAATCATTAGTGTTTTGCATGTCTGTAGGTGTGTTTCAAAATGAAATAAAACAAAGTCCTGAAACCATCTTGTTGTGATATTTATTAAGAATTGATAAAAACTTCTTTTAGAATTTCAGTACATTTGAGCGACTAGGATAAGTAAAACGGAACTGAGAAAAAATGTATTTGACTGTTAAGTAATCTGGTATACCGAAAATCGAAGTAAATAATTTATCATGCTCTACAGATAATGCCATAATTATTCATGCTTGTGAATGCCTAGTTCACGTACTGTATTTGAGGAAGAAATTGGCATGGCAAAATCGTGCGTTCATCGTACACAAAACCAAGAAAGTTGTTTCTTGTAAAATAAATATTTCCGATCTCCTAGTTGTTGAATATTCAGTAGCATTTCTTGAAGAGGATGTAAAATATGATAAGTTAATCGAACTCAGCCTTATTTCTGATGAACAAATCCCACACACGATTTATGAAAACTAAAACTTCAATCTCGTTCTAAATTTGTAAGGTAAAAGCCTCGCTGTGTTCTAATGGATATGGAACATTTGTGAACGACTGAGCGTGTTTGTACGGACATAGCTCATCTCTGCTGTGCGTCAGCATGAAATGTCCCGTAATTCGCTTCACAATCTGACTGTACGATTTTCCACGCTGCCGGGCGCCATTGAGAGCGGCTTGTGCCGGATGGCCGAGGCAATGGCACGGAAAAACACTCCTCCAGTCCACAGGGAAGCCGGCTCGCTCAGATCCACTCGATTTTTACATTACCTACCTTGTATTTGAGAGAGTAAGTAGGTAATAGTGTAGACGTGCGAGAATATACGTAGAAGTGTTGGTAGTCTTTATTTAGCTTTCAAGAATACAAAATACATGATTATGACAAACTCATAATACGGCATGGGACATGGGTAACACAGAATGGGACGGGTAGCAACCCATGAATAGGCCTTATTTTTTTACAACACAATCTTTTTACACATTCTTGCATACAAACACAATCTTGTGTGGCGCTATTTTATGAACGTTGTTACACACACTTATGCACTTGTGACTGACTTGAACAGATAAAGGTCTGTCAAAAACTCTAATTCACTCTAATTTGATTGCATTTTATTGCCGACAGGCTGTTATAGTTCAATGAAAGCTAGAAAAATGTATCAAGTCGATAATAGAAGAACGAAGTGTGTCATATGTTTACCATATTTTCCTTTCATTTTGAATTAAATTTTTTGGGGTCTCTGTAGCACAATTATTAGGAAATTTGAGTAGAGAATAATTGAGAATTTCCCCACTTTGACGTATAAAGTTGAAATGAGGAGAAAATGACCAGCAGGAAGGTAGCCGGCAACAGAGAGATGCTTCCAGTAGAATGCATCACAACAACTACAAGGAACTATAAGAATAAATATTATAGAGGTAACAAAAGACAGAACTTCAATAGTCATGTAATATTTTTCATGCTTTAGATGGTGTTACTTAAACAACTAGCGCTCGTATCAAGATATGCAAGTTTGAATGCACCCAAAACACGCATACTCAAAGGCATGTTGGCAAAATTCATTTTAGTTCGTATGTTTTATGTATTCTTGATAGTCACACCAAGTGGTTCGAAGCATGAACAGTGCACACATTATTGTGTGAAGGAGAGAAAATGAAGCATAAGTCAGAAAGCCTGATACCAAGCCTGAAAGCCTGTCGACCAAGCATCACCAGCTTGGTCGACTGGTGAACGAATCTGCTTGCGAGCAGAAAGACCCGGGTTCGAATCCCGCTGCCGACATGGTTGACGCGGCTAGAAATACGGCATAGGACTTGGGTAAACAACCAAATAATTATCGAAGTAATTATCCGACCCAAGAATGGGCCAGAAGGATCGTTCCTATAGCCCCATTCTATTCTATTCTATGACTGAGTCACTGTGTTACAGAAGCACCTTGTTTACATCACTCAGTCACTGTGTTACAGAAGCACCTTGTTTACATCACTCAGTCACTATTACAGAAGCACCTTGTTTACATCACTCAGTCACTGTGTTACAGAAGCATCGTGTTTACATCGCTCAGTCACTGTGTTACAGAAGCACCTTGTTTACATCACTCAGTCACTGTGTTACAGAAGCACCTTGTTTACATCACTCAGTCACTGTGTTACAGAAGCATCGTGTTTACATCGCTCAGTCACTGTGTTACAGAAGCACCTTGTTTACATCACTCAGTCACTGTGTTACAGAAGCACCTTGTTTACATCACTTAGTCACTGTGTTACAGAAGCATCGTGTTTACATAGCTCAGTTACTGTGTTACAGAAGCACCTTGTTTACATCACTCAGTCACTGTGTTACAGAAGCACCTTGTTTACATCGCTCAGTCACTGTGTTACAGAAGCACCTTGTTTACATTAAAGACTTGACCCCCCAAGTTCCGCTTGAGAAGGAGCTCCACAAGCTCAAGTCATCCTCCAACAAAGCCCCTCATTTTCAAGACCCTCACTCCCAGTCGTAGTCGCACATCAAGCTTTCATTCCAAGCAATCCCAAACAATTCCAAACAGATTTCCCTTAATTAGGAACCACGGTCAGCGTTCTCGAAAAGTTTCGTCTGACTCTGATTTCTCATCGTCCGGTGGAAGCTTCTCGGAACTCCGCCACTGAATTCCTTTCTTTGTTTTCACATAACCGAAAAGAAAAAAAATTAATTTGATGGCTAAGTTAAGTATCTCGGATTTTTTTAATTTTGAGAGACTTCAATATTCCAAAAACAGTTTGGATTGCATGCTTTTTTTGTGAAACATTATTTCTCTAGAATAATCGCTTTCCCATGATTTATATTTATATCTTTTTCTTCTTGTGTTGGCTCAAAAAAGTGACCTGTAATGTACTGAACAACTTACACTAATTGCTCAGTCATGGATACTTTTCCTGCTCGTCTGCCTCCATCACCTGTGAGTCATCAGAATGAGGGGTAAAGTCCTCTGATGAGGTAACTGTAAATTAGAACGTGATGATGGAGCCCTGCACCCAGACCTGGGTGATGAGGAAAGTGATGGCGGGAGGGAGGAGACCAGCTTGTTAGAGTAAGTAAAAAAGAACGTTTTTCCCCTGGTTTGACTGTTGTAGTGTCATATTCCTCTTATGTAATACTCATTCTAGAATTGCCATTCATGTACTGAAGAAATAATACCGCAATTTAGATTAAGAGCAGCGCTATCGCAGCATTACTGCAATCTATGTTCAGTGTCAGCACAGTGTCAGATCAGTGTTCAGTGTCAGTACAGTCAGATCAGTGTTCAGTGTCAGCACAGTGTCAGATCAGTGTTCAGTGTCAGCACAGTGTCAGATCAGTGTTCAGTGTCAGCACAGTGTCAGATCAGTGTTCAGTGTCAGCACAGTGTCAGATCAGTGTTCAGTGTCAGCACAGTGTCAGATCACTGTTCAGTGTCAGCACAGTGTCAGATCAGCTTGAGCGGAGCATCAATACTGTACTAATGCAGTATTATTACGCGGTGAGATCACTAGTAGGCTATTAAACCGTGTGAACCAGGATATCAGTCCAAAATAAGACCAGCACCAGACCAGCACCAGACCAGCACCAGACCAGCACCAGACCAGCACCAGACCAGCACCAGACCAGCACCAGACCAGCACTATGAGGTATAGGTGGCAACCAGAGAGGGAAATAGCAGCGATGATGTGCCATGCAGATGAGGGGAGATGAGCTTGATAACGCTGGGGAGGATAGCAGGAGAAAGAGATGAAAAATGAGGTAAATGATAACGAGAAGGAATGGATGAAAAAAAGTGTAAGAGAAGTTCGTTGAAGAGACAGTAAGGTTGAAAGTGTGTGAGGAAGGAAATGCAAAAGTAGATCTTCTTAGGCGGGAATTAAAGTAATGACCAATTCTACGATCTATATTAAAATTACAAAAATCGATGTCTGTGTAGATCAAAATCATTAACATAATTTTCATCGTTTTTTAGAACCACGTTTTTCCTGTCTACGGGCTTATAAATGTCGTGTTTGTGACTTTATGAGATTTTGATGCAAAACATGAATTCGGCTTGTTTCCAATCTCTGTTAACTTTAGACCATCGAAATGGTTCTGCATCCCGTAAACAAATAATAATCGGGAGGAGCAAGATCAGGAGGATATGGAGGATGTGACAATTTTTCCCATCTGAGCTTCGCAAAAAGATTTCAAGTTAATGGCGCTGTGTAAGGAGTGGTCGTATCGTGTTAGAGGATGATACCTATTCAATTGAATAAAGAAGATAATTCTTAAACTAATATGGCTTTCAAATAATTAAGTTTGTTACAGTGAAAATTACAGTAATTGTCGGATTATTGTTCGCCAGTTTCTAATAAACAATTTCTTCACTAACCTACATAACAAATTAGGCGATCATATTTGGATGAAGTTTTTTTCTCGACAGCTATTATTATCTGTTTAGAAGACT
The DNA here is from genome assembly GCA_006783055.1 of Trinorchestia longiramus. Taxonomy (NCBI): domain Eukaryota; kingdom Metazoa; phylum Arthropoda; class Malacostraca; order Amphipoda; family Talitridae; genus Trinorchestia; species Trinorchestia longiramus. The sequence continues at coordinate 471,293 of VCRD01000242.1, forward strand.
GAATCAGCATGGTTAGCGTTACTCATTATAGTGTAAGGTCCACTTTTTATTACCAGTACGAAAACTACACAACAAAGGTAGCTGAGAATTCCGTCGGAACTAAGACTGAAAGCTGGGGTCAATTTTCCACGGACATTTGTGCGTGACCCTCTATGCTGCTACTGAAACCTTGCTCCTCCTTTTCAATTGGCATGCAATAGTCGGATGAGTTACCTGCAAGTGTTCTGCATGTTCCCCAAGAACTAGCGCTGGGATTTAGTGTGACAGCTTTCAACTCTTCGGAACAAGTTTTTTTGACAATCCTATTTTCGATTGTCTTTCAAACTTAAGTCATCACTTCGAAAACACAAAAACTACCTCCTGTAATTTCTTTCCTTCGCTGCATCATCCTATAAGCGCTATCAGTAATTCCTCTGCTCTGTTTTCATCTAAAGACTTTTACGCTGTTTTATTTGAAGTAAAATTTGTGAAACAAAGCATCTCTTATTGACGCTCGGTGGCTGCAGAAGTTACTAAGATCGCTTAAATCCTGTTGTCTTCTCACCGGATTTTGTCGCAGGACGCTGAAAGCTTCGGAGCCGTTCAAGGGGTGAAGTCAACGCGTTCAACCTTGCACTTGGTAGAACTCTTATTTTATACGAGTATGCTTGAAAATTAGTCAACTGAACCAATCTTCAGATATGAGTATAAATTGAATTAATTTTTTTTGTACTCTAAACTAATGCATTTTCTACCAACGCATCAAGAACTTAACTATTAACCAAAAACCTGAATGACTAGTTTCTCAAACAATATTTTTTCAGATACTTATCTTTTGAAACTCTAAAATTTCCTACGAGCCATCAGTCTCCCTCCTGACACTTGAAGTTCAAAGCGAGCACTTGTCCCAGCACCAGGCGCAGTCTGGCTCGGCTTCCTTAATGCGCAGCTTTGTGTCCCCTGACTGACTCATGCTTCTGTGGTTATCCAACAGCCGGGAAGATGGATTAAAAAATCAAGTCACCTGGAAAGTGACAAACACACTCAAGAATTTCTGCCCGAAATGGGTATTGAAGGTATAGGAAACGCTGATCTTCATTTTTTGGTTGCTTGATGTATTGAAATTCGGCGACGCTGAAAACTGAGTGACAATGAACTCTTTCAAAAATTATCGTTAGTACTAAAATCATCAGTTAGAACACTCACAATAGAAACTTCTAATTTCTTCCATTTTTACAAATTTTATTTTATCTTGAGCTTTTCGATTTCAAACGAAATGGGTTATTGTTTCGTCACAGACTTGACAGAAACTGCTCACATGAGAAGAACTTTTGCAATGTATTAGGTGTTGTATGTTCTTTCTAAAAATAGATCCAAAATTTGTTTTATATTACTATTACACAGAAAGTAAGTTGATGGTACTGCACAGTTCCCGTGCGTGCGTGAGAAAGTGTGCTGGAGTCTGTGGTGCGATGTAAATAATGCATCTAAACTCGTAGTAAAACAGGGCGACAAAAGGAGCATTGCTTCCAGTAGTGATTGTCTCTAGCAATGTTAACCGTATGAACAACAATAGTGACTGCAAAAATAATAGCAGCATCATTAGTGGCATCAATGAGTGCATCACACCCAGCAGAAGCAGGAGCTACAACAACTGCAGCAGATACAGTAGCAGCAGCAACAACACTTGACGGGCATCACACGTACCAGCTGCAATAACTACAGCATCATCAAGAGCGCAACACAAATAGCGGCAACACTAACAACAGAAGTAGCACTTGCTATGCATCACACAGCACCAACACGGCCAATTTGGCTCCATTGTGACAGCGGGAGCGGGCTCCATTGAGCCTCCGTCTTGATATAATGTAATCCGAAATAAGGTTACCGAACTCATTGAATGATAACGCAGCTCTGCAGCGACAGCCAGAGAACAGCGGTCGCAATGCTGGGGCAATTTTGGAAAATTAAATTCTTAGTTGGTGTTCCACTTACGGTGAAAGAGAAGTAGATAGCAAAGCACTCCTTCATGACATGGTTGTTCTTTACAGGAAAACATGTCTCTCATGAAAATACATGCTTTGATGATTCAGCTCGAAACTTTAAAGATAGAATTTTTTTCAGTCGGAGCTGGTATTGTTTTTTATAAGTATATCATCAATTTGTAGAATTAGGTACATGAATGCGAAATAGTCGTGAAATGAAACGTTTTGATACACAATGATATAATTATTTATAAAGATGTCTGTTCGACAATTTAAGGTGAATCATGAAACCACCTTCCTTCTGTACATCAAGTACGTTCTGCCATCGAAGTAGTTTTTGAAAGTATCTCTGCATACACTGCATAAATGTTTGGGGATTGAAATGCTCTAAGTTTTTATGAAATGATGTTTTCAGTGAAGCTTGTTTATTTCGAACATTCTGAACAGTAAGTGTTTTCTAATTTTTTTGCGTGCATGTGTTACAACATTCTGTCACAGCGTCTTGCATGCTTTTAATGCTGTTGTTTAGTTCCGTTACACCAACCACACCATAGTTACTAAATAGTTTTATTTCATCCCCCTAAATTCAACAATCATACTATAGTTATTATTAATTACTATTTTATCACCCAAGCTTCAACAACCACAGCATAGTTATTATAAATTTCTATTTTATCACCTAAGATTCATAGAACAGCTCACATTCACTACTTCTGGAATTGCGTTCACCAGTGTGGGTGCAATATGTTTTTAAAATTACAAAATTACGAGACACTGTTACTTGTTGCTTGATTATAATTTGCAACGATTTTTCCCGTTTTTCAGTTGTCATTTTTTTCCTCATTAAGTCGTTCTGGCAGCACATGTTTGCTTCTCTCACTTCCACCTCACTACTTTGCCGTCAATCCCCAGATTTTCTTCCCATCCCTTCGTTCCATCTCTCCATACCTGCGTTACTTCATCCCTCTTTCCGGAATTAATTCACAAATTTTGAAATTTTCATTTTACGTACCTTGCATCACTCATCATTTTCTTTATCGTTCATTTTTCGATCTGTGTTCTATGCTCATTTATACATGAATTTTTTAATCCTCCACATTTGCATCAGGCAATGTTACGCTCCAGTTCTGTTTCACGAAAACTCAAACTCGTCATGAAAACATTACAAACAAAGATAAACTGTTGTATTTTAGGTGTCACTCTTATTCGACGGAAATTTTTTGTTTGCTTGTAAATGTACCTGTGAGTACAGAATTTTCTGACATTAACGGGTGATTAATTCCGTGTATCAAAACTTTCAACAGTATTTTGAAGATATTTATTTGGATACATATTTGCCGTGAATTATGGAAGCTATGCATTAGTCTTACACTGAAATGGATATTCATGGAAATTACGTTGATATTGCTGAAGTTATTCCTAATTAAATAATTTGTACTACGTGCGTTAGCACTTGTTTAATGTAAATATATCACCTAGACTCCAAAGTACAAAATTAACGGTTGTATTTCCTGTTATCAGGTAAACTTAATTAAAACACGGTGATACAATTGTTTTTTATAAAGTATATTATGATACCTAAAAAAAGTAAACGTTCATATATTCAATCTTTCGAGGCACTGTTATCATCTTCGCTGTTTATTCAATTTGTTTTATTATTTTAAAGGGCAATAGAAAACTCGAATATGAACGCGTTTTCAGTATAGCTTAGATCTCAACAAAATCACGAGGCAGAAGGTTCACGGGAAACAATTCAATAAAGAATGTATTGCTCTGCTTGTGCACAATAAAAAACCATCGATCGAATGGTGTACAGTAGAGTTCGATTAAGATGAAAACTTTGAATTGCATTAACCTCATACATATTTTAATTTTTTTTGTCAAGAAACTACTGAGCTTATTACGTGAATATCAAGGCAAAATTTATGAGCAGCTTTCTTATACGTTAATTTTTTTGTTGAATGATGCAGCTTCATTTTATTAGGGCATGAACTGTATAAATTAATTCACGTTGATCTTTTTCTTCCTTTATCACACACCTCTTGCATGAACCAACAAACTCCCTTCACTTCACGTCACTTGATTTTATCTCTGTCACACCCTTCTGCCATCCACCAACCCGTCATCCATGCTCCCCTCTTTCTGTCATCACTGTCCCTGGTCACCCCTCACTTCCCTCTGTTGCCCTCACAAGAGCGTCTGTTGCCTCCGATATTGAAATTCCGATGCTGGAGGGTTGGCATCGGAGCGAGAGACTCGACAGCGCGTCCCAAGTTTCATCTAGGCTGTGCTCTTGTGTAGGGGATGAGGACGCATCGATTGTACTGAAGTACATGTCTTTATTTAATTGTGCGTGATTCTGAAGAAGCCGTAGGATTAATCACACCTCCCGTTTGACGTGAATAGAAAAATAGATCTTCCTATTAAATTATTCAATTGTGACGATTCTCCAACATAAAAAATATGAGAGAATAATGTGTTCTGAATGAATAAATCATTTCAATGAAAATGCTTACTATTGACAAACGTTACTTCACTGACTCATCTACTAGAATTGTTAAAGAAAATTAAAGCATTGATGGACTCTGATTTTTAACAATTCATCCGACCACAGTACTCTCATGAAACTGATCTCGTGATAATATCAGTTTACCCCGAGTTAAGTCCCTCGAGTTTTGGAGTGCAATTATAGTGCGTGATGAGTGAACGTTTTTGTTGGGATAGAAACAGTTTAGAATGTTGTACCACTAACATTTTTGAGGCACAAAACTCCATACAATACTCAGAAGAACATGTTTAGGTTAAATTTGAAAGATACGCACGTACGCTTAATAGCTCAAAAGACGTTATGTTGCAAAGCCCAACTGAAAGAAAAACGATTGTACTGTCCGTAGAATTCTGTCTCTCGTCGTATGACACCTGGAAAAACTTGTCGTTTTGGACAATTTCTTTGCCTATGCTCAAGAGCAAGGGTTCCCAACCTTTCCCTGACCTTGTACCTCTTCACGATTTCGACAGATGAGCATGCACTCCTGAATTTGTATGACCGAAAGGAGAGTAGAAAAATAAAATTCCGCTGAAATTTTAATAGAACTTTTAGGTTTTAAAAACGGGGATATGCCGTATCATCTACAAGTATGATTTTGGATACAAATTGAACCTGAAAAATTCATTAGAACATTGGAAGAAACACCAGAAGGAAGGAAACCCCTGCTCTAGAGGGAATGTTCTCTAATTCTATCCCCGCACGACACTCGAGTGAATTTTTGGAGGAATCCACCTACCCTTAACTTCTCTAGCCCCATGTGAGCTCGTATTATGCTATAACTAGATAGTTCACGTGGAAATTCCATGGTTTAAATTTTTTGGTAATTTAAAATTATTTTTAAAACGAATGTTTTAAAGATTTATGACGAATTATTGTGTTTTAAATAAAACAAATTAATGAGTAAATACTGAACTTCCATTCTGTATCCCTTCTACCGATAACATGGCCTAGACAGTACCCGTAAATATTCTACGGGTTAAAATAGATATAATTGAGGGTTTATGAAAAAATAAACATTTTTTCAGTTTTGCGAATGGTAATATTGGAAATGATAATCCGACTGGCGTTATTAAATAGATGGTTAATATTGTAATTAATTAGAGATTTTATTGCAAAGAGAAATTTATTTTCAATCTATTAAGTTTCTTCAGTAGTACGCACTGAAGGTAAAATTATGTAGTAGATACGGCACTCCTATTTTCCACCAATTCTATTCAGCATTCTTTTGATATATTTTTGTTCATATCTGACCATCGCTCCTATTCTAAGTTACTCGTGACAGCAGGGATTCCGTGATAATACTTTAGTGGTGCTTGACAGTGAACAATAATTCCAACAATTTCAATCTTCTTTCGTTCAAGTCTTCTTGCAACATGGTGACTGTTGTCTCCACAAATATTTCCCTTTCTAATCTTCTCCTTTCTTTCATTTTTTCCTGTGACATCGCAGCGCATACGTCAGTTTTTCTTGCACTATCCATCTTTCTTTTCTCTTCACTGCTTTCTTTCGACAAATTTGCCTCTTTAGACTCTTTTTTTTCACGATCACGGTCCATCCTTGCTCTGGGTTCTTGGTAAGTTTTTTGAGAAATAGCTCTCTTCTTAAGCTTAGCATCCATGGCTCGAACATTGGCCGTATCACTGTTACTTTGCTGAGACCTTTGCCGTCTTTTCCTCTCGCGTGCTAGTCTGCGTTTCCTTCCTTCTGGAAAAAACATACTTGTAGATGATACGGCATATCCCCATTCTATTTGTCGTTCAAGAGCATCTTGCCGTTGAGAAAAGTTATATTCTGTTTATTATTTTGGGCTGCCACAGGTAGTTGATGACATCTTGATGAAGGAAGCCTTCTTAAGCAAATTGCTATGGCAGAACGGCGAGCAGAGCTCCTGGCACTATCTGGTAAAGAATATCCGAAATAGCTCATGCACGACAGGATCGAAAATTCAATCAAACATACAGAAATTCATGTTCCACCTTCAAAAGAGGTATATTATTAAATCAAATAGTACTGAGGTACTTTTCAAAGCGAAGCGTTATGTTTTAGACCCATGACGTGTCCGTTGGATGAGGCAGTCGATGGAAAGATGCTGGTCCAATAGCATAGTTTGAAGTAGAAACATGCTTTCATCTGGTAGAAAAAGACTGTACGAGTATCTATGATATCTTTTAAACAAACGTTTCCCCTATCTTGCAAGGGAACAAAAATTTTAATCACCAAGCACTGGGTTCCGTATCATGACTACCTGCAGTGACCCAACCCGGGGCTTCTACTCGGAATATTTGGCCTCTACTTCGCGCGAAATTTTAACTCCTACGAAGAAATTCAGCTGAAAAAATATGCAAAATAGCCATGTCCGACAGGATTAAAAACTCTATTGCAAGCTTTCGATTTTCAAGTATCTATCTCAGAAACTATGTTTGACATCGTAATTGAGGGATGAAATCTCATGATATCTCATCTTGTTATTCAGTAGACGAATTTTCTCCTATCTTAATCCTTTGTAGCGTGACAGAGAGACGGACCAAGCAAGCAAGTAAGTAAGCAAGCAACAAACTGTGTATTACTATACAGTATGACAAAGAAAAAGATTTACCCATGTTTAAATTGTCATAACTTTGCAACGAATTAAAATATTTTGGATCTGTTTGCTTTATTCGACGTAAAATATAATTGTCTATCAGTTTCTACAAGCATTTTTAAAAATACGTAGCCACTCCACAACATTTAATAGTTACGTAATAGGCACCAAAATGAAAATTGCGTAGAAATTGCTAATTAAAGTTTATGAGCCCCTGTAAATAAAAAACAACTTTGTATAACATAACCAAGCATGAGTTAAAATAATCAAAAATTTTCACTTTGGATCAGTATTTGCGAAAATGGAAAAATAACTGAACCGATTTTTACAGATGGAAATATGAATGGGGAAATGTATATTGACACGCTAAATCAAGAAATTATCCCCCAATTAAATACTGCATGTGGAAACAGATTGAATCGTTATTGGTGGGTTCAAGATGGAGCACATGCTCACAGATCACTAATTGTAAAGGAACGCTTGTTGGAAATTTTCTAAAACCACATAATTGCTGTGGGCCATGATATCAAATGGCCTCCCCGAAGTCCTGATTTAACACCATGTGATTATTCTTTATGGGGACAATTGAAAAATGAAGTGCATGCAACTCCTTCAATTTATTTAGATGACTTGAAGATGCGCATCACCGCAGAGGTTAACATTTTAAAAGATAATCCATATCGCGTGAAAAAGTAATGGAAAGCATGAGAAAAAAAAACAGGTTTGCGTAAATAGTAATGTCGATCAAGTAGGAGGAAGAGGATAGTAAAGACAATTGTGTTCAATAAAGAATGTTTTCCTTTCTATTATTTCAAAAACAGGTTCTTTAAGTGAAAAACGATGTACAGAAACTGTTGTTTTATTTACAGAGGTTTATAAACTTTATTTAGCAATTCTTGCGCAACTTTCATTTTGGTGCCTATTACTTGACTGGTAAATATTATGGAGTAACTACGTATCTTTAAAAATGTGCAGAGACTGATAGACAGTCATATTCTACATCGAATAAAGAAAACAGAACCATAATATCTTAATTCGTTGAAACGTTATGACATTTTAAACGTGGGTAAACCTGTTTTTTGGGTCATACTGTATAATGGGATACGTTCCATTACATTGGAATATAATTATCACTTCAATTGAAATCACTTGTACACGTAAAACTATTCCAGCTCGTACCAAATCTAGATGAATGCTCAACATCTACACAAAAATTCATAAAATTCATTAAATAGATACGTATTTATGACATTCTTTCACGTAGAGTGAAATTAAACATATCCTATAAGACTTATTCATCACCTAAATGTCAAATTAGAGGTGAATCCAAATTGTAACTCAGGTTAGATAGTTAAATGTGTGTTTTAAAATCCGTAGAGTGATATGTCTTGTCACCTCGAGATACTTAAATGTTTGATGCAAAGTCCGAAGACTTTATTGACTTTGTTCAGTGAACTATTATATATAGAGACAGGTAATAATTATGTTAATAATACTGTGCAATAAATTTGTACTATTAAAAAATATTCAAGTGATAAAATTAAGTATTTTTTGATCCATAATTGGGCTGTAAGTTCCATTAAATTTGATTCATCTGAAATTATTAATACATACGAAGGTATTAAAGATTTACGACGAATTATTGTTTCTAAATGAAAATTTTTCATGAATACATACAGAACTTCCATTTTGTATCTTATTTATCGATAACATAGCCTAAATAGTTGCTGTGTAAATTCCACGGTTCAAAAGTGAGAAAACTAAGGATCTATATTATAAAATAAAATAAAACTTCCATTCTGTACTTTATCAACCTATAATATTACTTGTGTAGGAAAAGGAAGCTAATAATGGAAAAAATTAAGTATTTTATAGCGATCTGGTGCCTTTGGTATCCTCAATACAATGCTTATAATACATGCATGCCCGTTTTGATTTCAGTTCAATAATTTTTCTTCAGTAATAGGTAAAAAATAATGGGACGGACAGAGAGAAAAAGAGAGAGAGAAAGAGAGAGAGAGAGAGAGAGAGAGAGATGGAGATAGTCTATTATATTAGTTGGTACGCATAATAGTGTTCCACATAGCGCTTTGTATAATGCTTCCACAACTCTAATATTGACGTTCAGAAATATCCGACATCCCCTTGGGAGATAATCACACACAACACAAGGAGTTCATACTCTCTAGTTAGGGAACCATGGCAGGTTTAGAGGAATGATTCAAATAACTTTATATTCATTGTCTGTGGCCGTGCATTGCGGCTTTGAGGATCCAGGGAGCGTGCGTGTTCCGTAAACAAATACTGAGACACGTCACTTTCTTTTAATTTCCCCTCATCAGGTGGAAAGAAGCGCAATTGAGTAGCTATTGGTGTCTTGACCGCCGAAAATGCTTGCTGCATGATAAACAGTTTTTTCTAAAAAGCCTCGTGTAAACTAAAATTCTGTGTGCATGAAAGAATTACATAACTACTGCTTTTTCATTATTAGTGTAAAATGAAGTCACCTAAACCTCCTCAATACGCCTCTTTGTATCGCGTCTCTTATCTCTCCTTTTTTCTTCCCTAGATGTCCCCCTACTGATCCACCCTCCCCCTCCTCCTTCTCTTTGTCCCACACTTGCTGCTCCCAGCAAGCCCCCCATGGAGCGCCTGCCCCCCTGGTATCGATGTTACCAGGGAGCCGCAAAATGGCGGATGCAAGAACCCGACCACAGCCCTCAGAGCTGTCTGCGTGCACCAGACCACAGCCCTCAGAGCTGTCTGCGTGCACCAGAAATTGAGTTAGGCTGTGACAACACTTTCTTGGAATATCGAATTAAATTGCCTGCCGAATCTCCACACACAAACTTGATAAACTTTTTTGCTGAGCTATGGAGTATGTGATCAATTTAGTTTGTCTAGATGTGTGAAGCGAGAATACACAGAACAATGGGTACAGCGTCCACACGCATTTACATACAGTCAGTTGAAGAGATCAATCAATTTGTGACATGTGTGACCTGAGCTGTGATGTAGAGCTGTGACGTATAGCTGTGATGTATAGCAGTGATGTAGAGCTGTGATGTATAGCAGTGATGTAGAGCTGTGATGTATAGCAGTGATGTAGAGCTGTGATGTATAGCAGTGATCTATAGCTGCATTGCACAGGGTATCTGTAGCAAGGGACTAGCCTCAGCTACATCTTCCGGTGGTTTACGTCATTTACGCTCGCTCAAGCTAGGCATCATGAAAACTTGAAAGATAGAATTGTAAAGTATGGAAATAACTCGCTGGCACCTGATGATAAAATGAAACATTTGCTGACATTAACTAGGCTGTCACATACGGAACTTTATTAATGCAGTTTGAATTTATAATTTTTCAATCTATTGAACAAATGGAATGAGAATTAAAAATAAGTAATACTTCTCTGGTCGAGAATAGTTGCTGTACATTCGGAAAAATATTTCTGAATTTTGTATTTTTAAGGTAATTCCTTTTCTGCGTGTCATAAAGATGAGCAGCGAGTGCGTACTAGAGCATACACTGCTTTCATTCAGATGCTGTATAGCAACTAACACAACTGCTTCTACCAAACGACACAAAAGCATTTTTTGACACCACCTGCTGTGACAACAGCAAAGTAAAAACGAAGCAGAAAACACAAATAGGTAATCAAAGGCATAAAGAGCATGAATTAACCAGCAGAGAACATACAGTCGCCTTGCAAGCTCTGCTAGAAAGATCCACGGATCGTCTAAACTTGAGCAAATCTCAATGAAAATATATCTGTTTTATTAAATTTAGTTTTTACATTTGTTTCTCGTATCTATTTCACAGTATAATATATAACTATTCCATTATATTTATATTTTATATAATAATACACAGTTTGTTCCTTGCTTGCTTGCTTGATCTGTCTCTCTGTCACGCTCCTAAGGATTTAGATAGGAAAAAATTCGTCTGCTGAATAACTAGATAAAATACCATGAAATTTTATCCCTGAATCACGATGACAAATATAGTTTCTGCAATATATACTCGAAAGTCGAAATACTGCATTAGAGTTTTTGATCTTGTCTTACATAAGCTTTCTAATACTAAGTATGACCGTCGTGTGTTTATATATCTGTTTATTTATATATTTATTTATTTATATATATATATATTTCGTGTCACGCTCTTAAGAATAGATGGGAAGAAATTAACACTGGTGGTCTTGGTTTCAGTTCAATGGTAAATTAATACACTCATTTTTGCTGTACAAGTGCACTATAATAAGTCACTTTAAAAAAAATTAGAGAGATCCAGAGCCTTATATACTCGAGTCCGTATCGTGGATACCGATTTCGGCGGGGCATTGCATTTAACAATATAATACACAAGCTCGCAGTTGCTTTTAGTAATGCTGAAGTTCTGTATCTAGGATATGACACGAATAATACGCTTACGATTATCGTACTTGTGCGTCACACCCTTCATTGCAGTATTTATTATACGGTTGGGATCGCGTCACGTTACATTATGTTACTTTGGGTTGGGAATTTTATGAATGTTTTGGTTTTAGAATTTTTTTCCCTTGTTAATTTTTTAAATGGTTTAAATTTTTAAAATATTTTAAATTACCTTTTGTTTTTAATTCTGTAAATTTTCAAATGGTTTAATTTTAGACTTTTTCGATTTATTTTTGAGTTTTTTGAATATTTTAGTTGTTTTATTTTTTTGATTTTGTTTTAATTTTTTAAATTGCTTAAAATTTTTCCTTGTTTTTAGTTTTTGAATTATTTGAATTTCTTGAATTTTTGAAATTTTTGTAATTTTTGATATTTTGTCAGTTATTTGAATTCTTGAAATTTTTTGAATTTTTTGAAATTTTTGAATCTTTTTAAATTCTAAAAAGTGCTGCTAGCGTATCAGTGATACCGACAATACTTTACTTATGTGCGAACCTGTACTATGCGGCCCTATGAAATTGCAAATTTTTGAACGTAGCCCTTGTACTGAAAAGTTTGCCCACCCCTGATCTAAAACAATGGAGCAGAGAATAAGAGAACAAAGAGAAGCAGCAAGAGAGCGACAGAGAAGGAGCCGACTGCGCTTGCGAGAAGACGAAAGGCAAGCAACTCGTGATAGAAGCAGACTACGAATGCAACAGCGAAGGATGAATATGAGTCAGGCGGAGCGAGAATTGCATCTTCAAATAATGAGAAATAAAGATAAAAAAGTCGAAATGATATGAATGATGTGGAGAGACAGCAATTTCTAGGAAACAGGAGAAACAGAGACCATGAAAGAAGAAATAATAATAATATGGAACACCAGATACATTACACTGGAGCCATGGAAGTTCGATGTCAATTTTGCGGAGCTTCAAGTATCCTTATCCCATCTTTCTCTTTTGCATTCTACAGCAGATTTTTAATTCTCATGTATGATAAATTGACTATAAGTATGCTGCAATAAATGACAAATTAGGTTCGCTATTTTATTTTTACTCTTTAGAAAGGTTACGTTAAGATAAATGGGTCTTTCATTGTATATAGAATATATACATACACACATGTCCTGTGTTACATTAAAGTGGTTTCATTTAATTTTCTAGGGTGGCATCAAAGTTGTTGAATCATATAATCAATGATTGTTAATTTATTCACTACCTGTAAAATCATGCTACTGAACTAACTGCGAATTGTTCGCGGGTCCTGCTAGTGGCTATAACTACTTCTATTGCGGCTCAAAAATACTGTATTCTAAGTGTTTATTACTGTCACAAGAAAAATAAGTTACCTTTGAAATAAGCTTAAGCATGGAAACTCCACTTGAACGAAAAAAAGACTGAATCGAGAGTGAAAAAGAAGAGCGAGAGAAAGATTATCTCAAGAACAAGTTGTTGTGAGCTGTTGTAAGCCATCATTTTTGATGGCGCGGGTACACTAGTGTCCCATATTTTTTCAGCTGAATTTCTTCGCAGCAGGTAAAACTTCGCGCGGAGTAGAGGCCCCTGGTTCCACTATATAATAATACGCAGCTTGTTGCCTGCTTGGTTTGTCTCTCAGTGACGCTTTTAAAGCTCTAAGTAGGAGGAAATTTGACAGAGTATACATATATGTATTGTAAGCATTATATTGTGGATACCAAAGGCACATCCTTCAATGTGGGAACTCCTTCGCAAAGCCAGCGTCCCCTGGCAAATTAAACGGAAAATTCAGTGTAAACACGTGAATTTTCACGTGTGAGTCTGCTAGTCTGCATATATACCGTAGGTCCCACAAAAACCCGAACCCGTATGTCTCGTATCAGTAATACCATCATAAGAATACCATAAGCATTTAATTTCTAGCAAAATTATAACTCAAAATTAATCTATAGAAAAGAGCATACAATAAGTCGAATGATGGTATTACTGATACGGGAAAATAAATACTCGGTTCGGGTTTTTGTGAGACATACGGTATAATCGAACATGTATCTCCATCTCTCTCTCTCTCTCTCTCTCTCTCTCTCTCTCTCTCTCTCTCTCACTCTCTCTCTGTGTGTTCGTCCCATTACTTCCTATCTATTACTGAAGAAAAATTATTGAACTGTAATCAGAACGGGTATGCATGTGTAGTGAATCACTACAAACGAATACCGTGACGAGGCTAGCTTTCATCGACCAATGAGCAAACAGAACTGAAGAAGTGAATCCAGCGACGAGGCTAGGCCCCGTTACGACCAGAAGCACGACATTAACCAATGAGCGGTCACGCTCAGGCAGCAGTGCCCAGCCAACCGCTCTATTTAACGAGGCTGCAACGCTATGCATCACGGACTCTCTACCAAGCACGTCTAAAGTCAAAATCTTCGCCAGGAACTCTCATTAACTCAAGAACTCAACACACAGCCAACAGCATAGCAAAGGAAGCAAAAACCAGCCATCCTGTCTGCGAACAGAATGGGGCTCAAACAACCCACGCACTAACAAGAAGTGTACGTGCTCCATTCGCCACGCACTCCCACTTTATACGTCCCAGCGTTTTGCCGAAAAGATTTCAGTACGCCAATACTCGACGTCGAGATATACGCAGTAAAGAACGAAGAACCAAGAACTAACATCATATTCAAATGTCTAAATACAAACTATTAAACTCACCATGCCTTTAATTGCCTTTTCTCCTATTGGGTTCCTCGACGATCCTTTACTCTCTTAGGCGCTCACTCCGAGTAAGATAAAGATATTCCACGTCAGTTCGGAGATAAGAGATCTTTGAGGGTTAGCACTGGCGAGTGATAATAACGAAATCACTACACATATATTACAAACATTGTATTATGGATACCAAAGGCGCCGGATCACTATAAAATATTCAATTTTTTCTATTAGCTTTTATTTCTGACACGGCCATGTTATCGGTACATAAGATACAGAATGGAAGTTTTGCATATATTGATGAAAAATATTCACGGGGAAAACTGAAAAATGTATTTTATTTCATAGATCCTTAATTTTATTACTTTTAAACCAAGGAATTTCAACAGGTACTATCTGAGCCATGTTAGCGGTAGATAAGATGCAGAAAGGTAATTCTGAATGAAATTAATACAAAGTATTCATTTTAAAAACAATGATTCGTTGTAAATCTTTAATGCATTCATCTTTATAATAATTTCAAATTAGTTCAATCTGAATCGAGGAATTTCCACGGAAACTGTCAAGTTTTACCTTATATTAAAGAACAAAATAACGCTATAAAATATACATCATCGAGAAATTTGTAAAACTTGACTGAACTATCAAAAGAAAAATTAATAATCTTGTTTTGTTTTACAGCTTGTGTTGGTTAGCTATTGACACCATCTTACAAGTGTTGGCCCGGGGTGCAGACGCAGAGTAAAACATATCTGTTATACCGTCTTTACTGTGGAATATTTACCGTGCATTCGCCATTCCAGATTTAGTCTCGTAATTTACAATGAAGAGCAGTAACGTCAATGAGGAGCAGAAGCACATGCATTACAATGTTGCCTGAGAACACGTCAAGGCGTTCTCGTGTAACTGTCACCTTGTAGCCGTCTGCTGGTGGGCGTCAAACGCCTCGCCTGCGTGGCGACTCATTGTATTTGTTCATGTCCTTCGTATACATTTCATGTCTTTTATAATTTTTTGTACATACTAGTAAATTGGAAACCATGCAATAATTCGCTGTGCCATTTTCCAGTCTAAGAATTAAGTAAATGACGGTATATTGGTGTGTAAAACCAACCCGACTCCACGACTGAATTATTGAGTGAAATGTCTGTACTTCGTCCTGAACGACCTGTTTTTTTAAATATTTTACTCGCGATGAAATACGTTTATATTAGGCTTGAATGAAATACATTGTTGTTTACTCAGATATCTCAAAGCGGTTCATCACAAGTTTCCAATTTTGAAATTTTCCATGCCAAAGTTAAATGGTTTTTGATACGTTATTTGATAACAATACTCGTGTAAATGATTATGTGTCAAGTTTTGTGTAGCCGAGTTGGCGGATTGTTATTGTTTTCGAAGTAGGAAACTGTAACAGGCTTCCATTTGTTTTTGAAAGATTTCGTAGAAGCAGATTTTCTGAGTGGTTTAATAATTTTCCTTGGTGTCAAACCTTACATTGTAGATGATGCGATTACAAAGTGCAATATACAATATTTAGGAAATAAGTACACAAATTTTTAATTTACTTTGCTGATGTAAAATTCACTTTTGCTTTAACATTGAGTTGCATAATTTTTATGCATAATGTCTTGCAGTTTACTTTTGTTATTTTTTTTATTTAGAAAAGCTGTGAAAACGACATCCGAATTCAAAAAATGATTTATTTTAGCCAACCATCATACACTGTCTTCGCATCATATTGTACTGTATTAAATGTCAGAGTTTTTTGTTGCTCAAACAAGGTATATAAATTTTTTTTCCATGGGCTTTTAATGAATCATAGACGGACGCTCGTTTGTAAGAAAATTTTAGTTGTTTCCTAAACATCTGCGTGAACATCGTCCTCTGACTTACAAGGTGTTCAATAATTAGCGTTACAACTTTTTTGTCCACATTAATTACATCAAATCATACAAATCAAACTTAAATAAACATGTTATTAAACCATTAATATTTCCGAATATCTATAATTTATTCAATATGCTTCCCATCAGCGTCGATAACTTGTCGCAAAAGTTTGGTGAATGCTTGACATGAGTCACGAATGATTGTTTGGGGGATTTTTGACCGTTCCTCCTCAGCTCCTCAGTTCTTTCCTGGCGGATTTAACAATTTTGATGTTCGAGCTGTCCGAGGGCAACCTTCCCCTGGCCTATTAGTTACCTTCAGAATCTCTTTGAATCGCTTAAGTATTCTCCAAACCAGCATTCTGTTCACATTTAGTGATTTGGCAATGTCCCTTGGTGACTTTCCTGACTTATGCAACTCTATAAATACTATTCGACTATTTAGATCTTTAGCCATTATCTGGTAAAAAGTATCTGGTAAAAGTTTAGATTATATTTAAACATAAATAGAATAGTTGTAACGATAAATATTGAACACCCTGTATGTAACTATATTCAAACAACTTCCTCCTGAAACACACGTAACAAATCTAGAGCCACGCTCTCCTTCAAGCTCCTGGACAACCGTCCTTTCAACCCCTTGGACAACCGTCCTATTAACCCCTGGAAATCATCCTCCTCAAGCCCATAAAAATCGGCCGTTTCAAGCATCTGGAAAAGTACCGCATCCATTATCTGGAAATTACCTTCTCAAGGCTCTCGAAATCAATCTCAAGAAGCTGCTGGAAGTCAGCCCCTCTCATCAGGTGAAAATTAACTCCTTCAAGCCCCTGGAAATCTGCTATTCCATGACCTGGAAATCAGCCCCTTCCATCATCTGGAAATTAGTCTCGTGCATTACCTAGAAATTAACCGCTCCCATTAACTGGAAATTAGCCTTTCATGCCCCCTGGAAACCAACCCACCTCCCTCTACCCCCCAGCTCACCAGTGTACTTGAGCTTCTCGATGTCACGAGGCAGCGCCTCGACATCATCCTTGAAGCGGCGGGCGGTGGCGGGTGAGGAACAAGGGGAGCAGCGCGGCGAGATGCGGGGGCTACGCGCCGGGGCCGGGATGCTCATGGGACTCCTCCGGTCCATGTTCACCAAGCCCTTGAGGCTGTTGGGATCCAGCGTGGCAGGCCTCGACCGTCGGTCTTCGAAATTAAATGGTTTCTCCGTTGCGGAGAGTGGCGTGTCGTGACTTGGAGTTGGTCAGTCCGGTGATACCGAACTCTAGCTAGCTTGTGATCGAGATCTTACCGTGCAGATTTTTTTACTGTGTTTGAGCGTTATATCCAACCGATCTAATTCTCCTCAAAAGAGCACACACATTCAAGTAATTTTGATGCTGGAAGTAGAGTTTGCAAATTTTTCAGTCAGAGTAAAATCTCACTGGTGTGTATATTGGATACGGTCCAGCGAGCCCAAAAAATATTTATCATGGAGCTTAGGTTTAATTGTGATCGTTATTATTTATTGCATAGAAATTTTTATTATATATTTTCGGTAATGAACTTTTTTCGTATTTAATTAGTTGGGAGTGGGCTGATTTTGCGAGCGTGATTAAAATTGTCACATATACTTGAAATGGCCCGCACGGGATACCAGTGATCACAATGTCGGACTAGGAAATTCTCACAAAATTTAAGATATTTCAATTGCAATTGAGAAATTCTGAGGAATAAGGCAATAGGCAATGAAACGTACCTATTTTTCTAAAAAATGCTCATATCTAAGCAAATGAAGTCTCTGTGTGTTCATTCGGATGTTCGGATTACTATTCGTAGATATGGGGCAGTCTCTAAGCTGGAATTGATGCTGGGCATCACAAGGTATTGTAGTTGTACAGTGGCTCAGTTGAACATTTCCTCGACGTAATTGCGTATAAAACATTTAAACATGAACTGACAGTCAATAAATGTCGGTAAATTTTTCCCTGATGATTAACAATGAAGTGAATGCAGTTGGCATGAACACAAATAACAGTCAAGAAAGTGTTCAAAGGCTTGACAACGTTTTTGGTTTGAGAATGTTATTATAAACTTATGAAGTTAAAAAGTATCTACTAAAAATGGGATTTAGTTAAAAAAATGTTATTGTTGGGAAATTACTAATCAACACAAGAGATCAGGCCTTGGATTTGGTGCGGGAAACGAAATGCGTTCTAAAGGCGTGTCTGGCGAACCCTCCTTATTTAAGTGAATATGATCAGGAAATTAACTGTAGAATGTCTAGTAAAAACTAGGACTTGAGAAAAATATCTGACAGACCTTGTTTTTTGACAATTACTGTAGAAGATGAAAAATATGTTCAGGAAACTTTCACAGATGATCGTCAAATCGCCCTCACACTAATCATACAAGTATGTCACTCCAAATATTTTTTTGATGGAAAACCATATTTTCCATATATCTTCTAGTACGTCACAGTTTACTCTGCCTAGTGACTTAACATTCACATCAGTTACTTATGTTATAGTTTAAAATTACAAAAAAATGTAGTCAATGAATTTTCAGTGTTTTTTAGAATAGGCACTATGATGTGAATACAAACGCAACAATAGAATATAATCACTGTCAGTACCAACACAAAGACAAAGAAAGTCCAGTTCGTTGAGCAGCACAGTGACTCTTGTTGCCTCGCTGCTGTCTTGCCCTCGACTAACACAGGCAGAGCCGGTGAACCCCAGCTCTGATATCACAAAAAAATCGCCTCGACCAATCCTGTACGTTTAAATTCATTCGTGCCAATCAGGAAGCTGAGGGAAGCTGTTCTCTACGAGGGAGCCGGCAGGTCACGTGACCTAAACTCGCTCAACCAATGAGAGGACACGTGACATCGGGAACCACCAATGAACAGAAGCGAGGCAAAAGGCCTACAGGTCCCTCAGCCACTCAGAATAACATCCGGGAATTTGCGTTGGTTGAGACCGGGAGCCTAATGGAAGCCCCCTTTCGAAGAAGGTCACGGGGAGCAAAATGGGGATGATATCCCCTGGACCGCTGCTCGTACTGAGAGACAACCGACGCTCTTCAAGCGTGCCTTCATCTACAATTTTTAATTGAAATAAAATCATTGAAAAGTGACAGCATTGCATGAAACAGGTTTTTAGTGAGAGCTCGTGTGAAGGTGAATAGTGAGTTACCTCAGTGAGGGTACAGGATGATGAGTATCAATTTAATTCTCTTCCTATCAAGCTGAACAAGCACGACTGCTAGCTGCTGTCCGGCATTGCTGTTAGGTCTAACCGGGAGGCAAATCTCTTCACAGTTTCCCTCGTAATTTCAATCAAAGCACAAATATATAACGGGAAAATGAATTCTGAAATCAGCAATAAATCAGCGATATTTTCTTCAGGAGATCAACATTGATTACTGAACGATGGCTGTGGAAGTTTCCAAAAGGCTCAAAAATTAACGAAAGTTTCAACACCTGAATTGAATGAAAGAAATTTATTTGTAAACAAATTTTACTTCTAATTAACGAACAAGATTTTCGATAAAAAAGTTGTCATCCGTTTAACGTCGAGTTTAAATATTTCGCATAATAATTTTGCTCATATTTTCCCACCTAAATTTCATTGACGGAATTTCCTTCCAAAAAATTTTCTGCTTTCATTAAACGAACAAGATTTTTACCTTAAAATTTGTTATTTTTTTGATGGCAGCTTTCGACTCGAATAAGTAAGACTTGTCAGATTAAGTGTGACCCGTGCGCTGGATGCTGTGCAGCTTTTAATGATAATTAGAAGCCTCATCTACCAATTCTAGACTCATTGTCTGAAGTGGGAGGCACACACAACTAATGGGACAATAATTATTGACAGCAGAATAATTATTGAAGACAAAGCGATGCTGTCAGGCCGAATCAATTGAATACCTTGTTCTGTTCACTCTGAATATTTTGTTCAATAAAGAACAAAACTTTAGTTAGGATGAAGAACAAAACAAAAAAACAAAAGCGATAAAGAACAAAACTTTATTTAGGATGAATAATTGCAATGTGGTTCTCTCTTTGACATGCATGGTGGTGAGATGTGTTTGTTCTCGTCAACGTTGTGTTTGACGTTTCATCTGTTTAGGTTTTGACGTTACATTATCTAATTTACTAGATAGTTCCCATGAAAATTCCACAGTTTAGATTTGACTAATTTAAAATAATTATAAAGACGAATGTATTGAATACTTATGACAAAGTATTGTGTTTTAAATGAATATTTTTCATGAATATATATGTATAGAACTTCCATTCTGTTTCTTATCTACCAAAAACACGGCCTAGATAGTACCCATGGAAATTCCTTGGTTTAGAATAGAATAGAATAGAATTAGGCTATAGGAACGAACCTTCTGGCCCATTCTTGGGTCGGATAATTACTTCGATAATTATTCGGTTGTTTACCCAAGTCCCATGCCGTATTTCTAGCCGCGTCAACCATGTCGGCAGCGGGATTCGAACCCGGGTCTTTCCGCTCGCAAGCAGATTCGCTCACCAGTCGACCAAGCTGATGATACCAGTCGACCAAGCTGATGATACCAGTCGACCAAGCTGATGATTGTGTTGAACGGTTTAATTGTGACATAATTAAGGATCTATGAAATACATTTTCCAGTTTTACCCGTGGGAGTATCAGAATCTGAATATGTTTCATGAATATGTACAGAATTTCCATTCTGTATCATATCTACCCACAACATGGCTACGGAGGAAAATAAGGTTAATAACGGAAAAAATAACGTATTTTATAGTGATCCAGCTCCTTTGGTGTCTGCAATACAACGCTTATAATACATGCATACCTGTTATGATTTCAGTTCAATAATTTTTCTTCAGTAATAGATAGGAAGTAATGGGACGGACAGAGAGAGAGAGAGAGATGGAGATAGAATAGAATAAGGCAATAGGAACGAGCCGTTTGGCCCATTCTTGGTTCAATACCGAAGTCCCATGCCGTTCAATACCGAAGTCCCATGCCGTGACTAATTTTTGGTTTTTAAATTTTTAAACGATTTGGTAACCGGGTAAAAAAAAAAACCGGGTAAAAAACCGGGTAAAAACGATTTGGTAACCGGGTAAATTTTGGTAAATTTTAACGATTTGGTAACCGAACTGAAGCTGTAATAGATACATTGTTTATTATATATGTAGATGATGATTGACAATTTGGTGCACAAGTGACGTCAACGTGCATTGGTGTTGACGTCACACTTTGCTGACAACGCCCACACAGGAGTGGTGCTGACGTCAATGTAGTTCTGTGACGTCAGCTGGAGCGGCCTGACGTCAGCCCCAGCTATTTGCGACAGCGTCTGGAAGCTATGATTGTTACCATGCTGATGTCAGCATGCAGAGTTACGAGTTGTCGAAACGAAAACAGTATACTTCCACTAAAATTAGCGCATAAAAAGTGTAACAGCTTTAGTTTTTAAAAGGCATTACCATAAAATTCTTAAGTGGTTGGTATTCTATGCATAGTAGAGGATATAACAACGGTACCTATAGGTATACCATAACATTCACATCACGTAATGAATGTTATATATGTATATGGTGCAGCAAATGAAACTTTACTTTTTCAAAAATATGCAACACAAGAACTACAGGGTGTCCCAGAAGTAACTGACCCTTTTGATTTGTTAATAAACCGAAAACTATTAACGCTAGGATGTTGAAACTTGTTTTATTCGAAAGAAAAACCTTTTTATGGCACAATAGGATACTTGGTATCCTATTTGCGAACCAGCTTAACATTTGATTTTTGCTTCATTGCAAACCCTTAATTTTCATCATGTCTCCATACAGCAAAGAAGAAAGAATAAGAATTTTGCAAATCTACACACGGACAATGTCAATAACAGAAGTGCAACGTGATTACATAAATTATTTCAGAACAAGAACCAGTCCTTCGAAGAACACAATTGAATCTGTGTATCGAAAATTTACGGACACTGGAAATGTTAATTATAAACAACGATCTGGAAGATTAAAATCAACTCGAACTGAAGCTGTAATCGAGCGAGTTTCTGCAAGTGTTACAGATAATCCTAAAACCTCCATCAGAAAACGTTCAACTCAATTATCCATTTCCCGATCGACATTACACCGCATTCTTAAAAAAGACTTGAAGTTATGTCCTTACAAAATTAAATTAATCCAACAGTTATTGCCTAATGATTATCACAGTCGTATAATTATTCCAAATCTTTTATTCATTTGTGTGAGGATGCCTCTTTCATCGAAACCATTATCTTCTCTGACGAAGCTCACTTTCACTTGTCTGGCCATGTAAATAGACATAATTCTAGAATTTGGTGCGATGAAAATCCAAGAGAAATTCAAGAAAGGCCACTGCATTCTCTTCGTGTAACGGTGTGGTGCAGGATAACTGCTTACAATGTGATTGGCCCATACTTTTTTGAAAATACAACACTTAATGGTGAAAGATACCGAACTATGATTAGCGAATTTCTAATACCTGAAATTGAGAGACATGGCCTACGCAATACTTGGTTTCAACAGGATGGAGCCACGGCCCATACAGCAAGAGAAACGATGACATTGTTAAATGAGTGCTTTCCAAATCATTTGATTTCACGATTTGGTAACATTCCTTGGCCCCCTCGTTCTCCAGATTTGACCCCATGCGATTTCTTCTTATGGGGCTACCTGAAGTCAAGGGTTTATGTAATAAATCCAACAAATCTGCAAGAACTTAAAAACAACATTTGTTCTGAAATAAGACAACTATCGCCTGATACACTTAGGAGCGTTATGGAAACGACAAAGAAACGATCCCTAAGTTGTCAAAACAACCATACCATCATTTAAAAGATATTATATTCAAAACCTAGTTCTTATAAGGCATAAAAAGGTTTTTCTTTCGAATAAAACAAGTTTTAATATCCTAGCGTTATTAGTTTTCGTTTTATTAGCAAATCAAAAGGGTCAGTTACTTCTGGGACACCCTGTATAATAAATACCAAGTCCTTGTAAATTACTAATGAAAGAGGAATACTAAGGTTCTCTTTACTAGAAGACACTTTTTCCAAATGTGGACCTGTTAGGCACAATTTAGAATTACAAATTATAAGGCACATCTTAAACTGCAACAGAACGTTAACTGAGGAAGAATTGACATACAGCACATTGTTACTGTTTGAGACCCTAGTAGCAAGGCTGAATTCTTCGATTGGAAAATATGAGCTTGAGTGAAATTCTAAGTTAAAATTTCTAATTTACCGGTTGACTGCTTACTGATAATACTGACATTTCATGAAATTGAAGTATTATTATAGATAACAGAAAAACTTTATTACGTTTAACAAAATTGGATCTTATATGTACATCAGAGAAAAATTAAAAAATGAAAGCGAAAAGCTAAAACATGTCAAATCATTATAATCAATGATTTAGATTTCGATATAATTAGAGCTGTAGCTGGGTTTTACATTTACTTATTGTACCGAAACATTTACTAACATTGATACCTGAATTTTATGATCACACTATGAAGTAAAACCAAAAAATAGCTTTAAGGCTTAAATTTCATATTTAAATACAATAGAATGATAAAATATTTGGGCAAACTTCATAGTATAAATAATATCAAAAGTCATGTATCAGAAAAGTCGATAAATGAGAAGAGAATTTGTACATATTATGAAGTGAAAGGAATGAAATATCAGTTGTCAAAGTGGAGTAACTGTGATGGAAATTTCTAAGTTTTCACATTATCTTATTATTTCGAAGACATGTACTAAAGTGGGGGTAAGGGTTTCATGATAACACCTAAATTGTGTAAAGAAGAAGTACTATTTGAAATGAAAAACGTGCCGTTTTTTGCTAAATCTACATTTGTTAACTTAACTCTAGAACTGTGGAATAGTAGCACGGGTTTGACATTTTAGGTTTATTTCGTTTGAATATCATTAGCTATACTTCAGTTTGCACTAAAATTGTGGGTCACAAACCCATGGTAGACATCCATGCATAATTTGTTTCATTACCGAATTAATTGTGTTCAATTTTGTTTAACCATGCATAGTAACTTAGTAAGTTTTCTGCATCTGTTTGCTACTTTGAAATTCGAAAATGATGAGTCACGTTTATTCTTAAATTATTAAGTGACTGGTTTTCCTTCACATGCGTGAGCAGTTTATTCCAAAACAATGAACCTGAAATTGAAAGAGTTCTTTGTCCAGCATCTTACAAGCGAAGGCTGATAACATCGTGTTTTTGATTAGGTTTAGGTTAAGCCTAGTCATGCTGACGTCAGCATTCAGAGTCACGAGTCCTCAAGTCAGGTTTAATTCACTGAGAGTCAGTGAGTTAACACAATTTCGTGGTCATGTACGATTATTCTACTTTAATTTATTAAAACCTGAAATCTATTGGCGGCAGATAGTTCAAATACTTTCTAAATTGTAAAGAAAAAGAATGCTAGTCCTCATATTATTTTTAATCTCTAGTCAATGAACGATTGAGTATCGTAATTAAAAAATACCATTGCAAAGATTTTTATGCATCACTATGCATTGATTTTTTGCTTAGTCTGTCTAATTGAGTAATAAAGGGAATTGATTGAACTTACATTTTTATTTATCAAAACTTTTCCCCCTTTTCAGTGATTTAAAACGTCAAAACATCTAATAATGAAAGCATGTATCAAATTAAAGACAAAATACAAAAACACCCATATATATATGTTTATTGATGAACTGATGTTGCACAATTGCTATCAAGTTGATCGTCTTAAAATATAGTGAAACAACCTCTGCACTATCTACAAACAAGACCTCCAGTCATTATGTCAGCACAGTCTGCTGCTGCTGTTTCATGGACGATGCAAAAATTGACCAACTTCGAGCTCGTTTTATTTAACACAGATGTTCCATTTCAAGGTAATCTACCGGTTGTGTAGGCCAGTCCAAGTGACTACGATAAGTGGCCACATTTCATCTTAATTTTGAACTACTTTATTGTTGTTCGGGACACTGTTTTCTCAAACAAGAGATTCATCATCAGGAAGCACTTTTTGGACCGTGGGAAGAAATTGATCTAAGTTATTCAGATAATTAATGCTATTGTTTGATCCATGTAAGGCAAAGATTGAGCCATGAGAAGGTGACATTGCTACCCCAGTATTATTTACTCTTCTTGACTGCTTCCAGGTGAAAAAGTTTTACTGGGAAAAAGTTTTACTTTATTCGTCATAGAGCATTATTTGCTTTCACTGATCCGTTTGCTAATCCTTGTTGTTTCTTCACCATCCCACATCCCATGAACGACGTACTCGTACGAGGGTGATTTTTTCAATCTTCGATCGTGTTTCTTAGCACGAAATACGCGGGATTTAGACCTACGAGACGCATGATTGTGCTATGTGTCCAATGCGTGGTGTAGGCAATTAAACTTGCCGGTGCGATTGATGGTCCTGCCAAATGTGAGTCATGAAGTGTAATCTGTTTTCTGCGAGCGGAAGGACGTAGTTTTGCTAAAATCCATCTCAGAATGAGCTAAGTGTACGGTGACAGCTCCATGAGTGAGGGTAGTGCAAGGGAATGGTGTAGAAAATTTAAGAAGGGCAAACCGACGTTCATGAAAAAGGTGGACAAGGGCGTAAATCTGTCCCTAATGTAGGCCTCGTTCAGCGTGTTGATCAGATGGTTAACCCCAAACGAAGGGTTACTATCAATGAACTCTTTTAAGAATTTTCAGACATTTCAAGATCTGCTTTGTACATAATTGTACGAGACCCTAGATGCCAGAAGCTATGTGCCTGTTGGGTTATAAAAATGCTGAGTGATGGCCATAAAACGCAACGCATTTCGTCATTCCTAACATTGCTCACGCCTTATCATAATGAAGAAGAACAATTTTTGTCCATCGTTATTGCCAATGAGACCTGGGTCCAGAATTTCAATCCTGGAACTAAGGAACAGGCCAAGCATTGGATACACACAAACTCGCTAAGCAAGCCCACAAAGTTTAAACAAACGCTGAACAATAGGAAAACAATATTTAGTCTTTTGGGACCAAGAATGAGTGTTTTTTGTGGATTTTCTGTAGTAAGAGATAACAATAACAAAGGAAGTACATTGTGAGACTTTATGTCGTTTCCGCGGAGCTATCCAAAACAAACAAAAGAGAATGCTCTCGTCAGGTGTGGATTTGATCCATGACGAGGCCCGAACACACTATGTCCACGTGACAAAAGACTTTAACACGTTGCCTCCGATTGCCTGACTGGTGTAAAACTTTACTTTGTGCGCATAGTCACTAGAAGGATCTGAAAAAATTACAGAACCTAACCTAAGTGGTACACATACGTACCACTTCGGAGTCAACGTGTTAAACATATCAAGGGGGAAGTTTACGACCATCCACCGTACAGTCCCGAGCTAGCATCGAGTGATTTTTATCTGTTCCTAAATTTGGAGGTGTGGTGTTGGGAGGACAACGTTTCACTGACGACGAACTTCAAGCGATGTCGTCAAGATGCATTTTTCCTCGCTGGCGGCTAACTTCTTTCAAGAAAGTATGAAGATGATTATGTCACTATATGACAAATGCTTCAACTATTTTCCTGTTATGAGAGGCTGGAGAGGTGATACAGACCACCTATTGTGAAAGACTGGAAAGGTGATACGTACCACCTGTTGTGAGAGGCTGAAGAGGTGATACAGACCACCTGCTGTGAAAGACTGGAAAAGTGATACAGACCACCTGCTGTGAAAGACTGGAAAGGTGATACAGACCACCTGTTGTGAAAGACTGGAAAAGTGATACAGACCACCTGCTGTGAAAGACTGGAAAGGTGATACAGATCACCTGTTGTGAAAGACTGGAAAAGTGATACAGACCACCTGCTGTGAAAGACTGGAAAGGTGATACAGATCACCTGTTGTGAAAGACTGGAAAGGTGATACAGATCACCTGCTGTGAAAGACTGGAAAGGTGATACAGACCACCTGCTGTGAAAGGGTGGAGAGGTGATACAGACTTGCTCATGGTATTCTCTATAAGCATTAAACTCGTGACAATTGCAGTCTGTCTTACCTGCTTTCTACTATCAAACCAGCTTTTGTAAAAGTTTCATGTTTCTCTGGCACTATACGATATGCTCATCTTTCTTAATTTTTTGCCAAGCTTCATTTTGACAGAACTCGAATTAAACCTAAGCAATATCTGGAAGTCATCATGTTTCGCTTTAAGAACAAGTGATCAATTAACGTCACGTATGACTAATCACAAAAACCGTTTTGTGATGAGGCTACGGAAGAATGCTCTCGATCGTTCATGACAGACGCAGAATAAGTGTGTGACAGGACCTCACCCTGTTTTACGAACCGATTACCGCCTGTTAATTCTATGCGTAAACAGAGGAGGCAGGGAAGCGATCAGTCGACCCTCGCAGGCTTGTCCCAGGGGAACTGCTGTGCAGGCAGATAGCAGCCTCACCCTCGACTTGAGGTTGCCCTCGCTCTCGACTCTAGTCGACTCAAGGACCCCCTGGGGACATCTTGGTGTGTGGGTGTTGGTGCTGACCAGCTCAAAGAAGTGTGGCTAGTATCAGTTAGTGATAAATGGAAGCGACTATAGGTAGGGAACACGATGAGCTAAAGGATCAACGAAGCTCCTGTACTCATTGACTTGTAAAGATGTGTAAAATTTGTCGAGTCAACTGTTTGTTTATTGTACGGTGGTGATGCCGTGAATTGCTTAATCTTGTATATTAAGGGAATTTACATGACGGTTTCGTTAAAACGATTGTTTTGATCAATAGACATTGTGAATATAGGCTCCATTTTGCATCCCCACTATTGTGCCCTGCATGTGATCATGTTTTCTGATTCTGGGAAAACTCACATCCTGCAAGTCCATGTGTCACAAAATGAAGGCTGGGCTCACTTTGAATAAAAGTTTTGTCTAATTGTAAGCGATCGGTGACGTTATGACATAAGCCTGTGAGCTACGAGTACCAGAGACGTGATCTGCTGTTTGTGGTGTAAGTTGCTGTGCGTAGTGTAGGAGATAGTGGATAACTCATCAAGCTTGTGCTGAGTATACTGGTGTTCGCCACATTGGTGAAGATTACTGTGGACAAACACAAGAATTTCACTCATTCGATACGGATGATAAGACACAAAAATTGGATACGATAAGAAAAATAATATAGTAATAGTATGTATAAGTGAACATTACAATAATCTTTTAGCGTAGGAGCTGTTCTTACTGAACAAGGACGTGCCACTAAATATTAAAGCTTTAGATGATACATGACTACCTAATACAATTTTTAAAAGTGACCGTTTTGTTTTGATAGTTCAGATACAGTTCTTCACAGTGACATCATTTTTTTCAATAATATCGAACTCATTTGCAAATAACCTAGTGACATTATGATGCTCGTCAATGTAATAAGTTTCATATGCAATAATTTAGAGAGGATTTCATAAACACTTTGATCCATTGTGTTCCCTGGCAGGGTTTTGACTGCAACGGTCACCACCTGCAGTTTCTTATCTTTTAATTTTGTAGAACATTGAATTGTTTAAGGCCACATGGCAACCGATAATTATCGATTACCATCAGTAATGTAAAAATTATCATTATATTTCTTGCTCAAAATACGGAATTAAGTCTGACGCTTTTACTGACGGCTTCAGATTTTACCTTGGTGATCCTGCACCTCAATTCAAATATAAGAATGCAACTGATCACAAGACGGAAAGGAGCTCGGTCATCACGGTCCAGTCGCAGCTGCAGCTTGAAAAGGAACTGGTCGGTTATTAAGAGACCTCTTAACTGGCTTGCAGCTGATGCTCCTCTACGAACATTATAGTGATGTTCGTACTGAAGAAGAGAAACTAGGCTTCGTTTCTGAGGCGTTCAAGCCTCAATGGAGATGCCTATGTCTGGGGAGTTAGGCAAGGTGTACACTGGCAAGTTTAACCCTTCTTCAACTCTGAGTTGAACTTTTTAGCAGAAATTTCCGTTGAACTCCAATTCCACAGCCTTAAAGGGAGGAGTGCAAGGAGAGACGTCTTTTAGGGTAGACCAAGGACTACTATAAACAGGACGTGCACCGCCATGTAGCTGACTGCTGGAGCGGAGGCCATTTCACTGCGTTCAGTTATCCTCCATCTGTCATCGTGCGAACATTGTCGTAGTCTGTCACTCGGTTTGAATCGGAGATTGTTGTTTGTTTCGAGGCACATTGCTGCATTTTTAAGTGGATACTGCTGGTTTACAAAGTTTATTGCTAATTATATGTATTAAAAATGCCGAACAAGTGAGGGGTTGTGAACTGTCGGGGGAAATACAATAAGGAGAACAGGCGCCGCACAGTATCTTCAACGTGCCTGCTTCATGTCTGCCATCTCCAAAACTCACACCTCGCCCGGCGAAAGCTGAAGACCAACAACTGAGGTATTTTCTTCAGAAGGATAAGATTACTTCATTTGATGCTTTCAAACCTGAACGTAACCTGCAGAAGCAGTACAAGAACTTGATTTATTCAAGATCGAAAGAAAGGCTTGTGTGTTTTGTTCATGACCGACAACTTCAGTGAATGAAGCATTCACTGTTATATTTCATTTTTTTACTCTTTTCTCTGATATGTAACGCCCTTTCATATTAAACACGATATATACAGATAACTGTAATAATGATTAAATTAAATCGATCATCAGCAAGCCACACCATACGGTCAACAAGTAATTAGAAAATACACTTTCAATTTAATAACAATCACAACTTTATGGTTTAAGTTTTCGATCTCATAATTTTCCTTTTTCGGTCTTTCTCGGATTTTAAATATCCAATTCAGTTAAATGTAATGATGTCAAGTCTAAGCTGTACCTAAAGAAAATATTTCGCTTATCACCTAAAATGCGTATAATACCTACCAGGTCAGAATTTATATGTATTACCAATGATTACCTCTTGAGTCATCATTGAAAAAGTGAAGTTTCATTTGTTTCCCCATGTATATTTAACGTTCATTGCGTGATGTGAATGTTTACGTATACCCGTAGGTACTGCTGTTCTATCATCTATGATACTACGCATAGAATACCTACCACTTAAGGATTTTATGATAAGGCATTTTTAAAAACCAATGCTGTTACATTTCTTATGTACCAACTTTATTGGAAATATACGTTTTTGTTTTGTTTGTTTGTCTGTGATTGTCGAAAACAAGCCTACTTTGTGTTCCCCACTGACGCTCAGTGCGTTCAAGAACGGCATTAGTACCACTGTTTAAGACACTTCATCCCAACAATGGTTTGAGATCGTATACTCAGTTCGGTGAAACTATGCGCTTGGCAATGCACTATGACATTCCGTTTGACAAAACGATCCAGAA
Organism: Trinorchestia longiramus; assembly: GCA_006783055.1. Lineage (NCBI taxonomy): Eukaryota > Metazoa > Arthropoda > Malacostraca > Amphipoda > Talitridae > Trinorchestia > Trinorchestia longiramus. The sequence continues at coordinate 501,800 of VCRD01000242.1, forward strand.
TGTTGTCACTCTTCTTCAAGCTCACACATCAGCCTGTGTCGACACTAAGAAGGTGAAAAAGTTGGTATTTTTGACACGTCAGTTGGAACTTTTATTACAGAAGCAGTTTTCCATGAATGATTGTTTTTCTTTTCAATCATACCCAAAGTGTAATTATAAACAGCTCAGAGACTTTTTGGTGCTGCCATGCAAACGCAAGCTGCAGTACATCATTTCATCTATTGATAAGGACCAGGTTCTGAGGGAAACATTTGACAAAGTCCAGACACTGCAGCTGAAGAATGTTTTTCTCTTGGTAGATGAAGTACAGATTGAACCAGCTTTTCAATTTTCTGGTGGGTTGCTGAGTGGCATGGCCGAGAACAACCGAGACTGCAAGGCCACTTCTATGCTGTGTGTCATGATGAAGTCGCTGCACAGAGGACCTAGTCTGATGATTTCAGTGAAATTGACATTGACTGTCCCAAGATATTCCATCGTCTGGCAAATGTTCTATTGAATGGACTCCATAACCTAGAGAAAAACCAGCAGAAGAAGGCAGTCCTTCTTCAGACCTCTGTAAAGAAAGTCCGGTTGGCTGACTAATCGCTGCAGTTTGGTAGCTTTTTGCTTCTATGTCTGTTTGTTTATATGCGTGAATGTTTGTATGTTTGGTTGTTTGCATTGGAAAAGGTTTAACTATAATCATTTTGTAAAGTCTGAAACTGCAGCAACTCGGCTTTCTATAAAGTGGCCACTAAGCTCATATAATAATTCATGTTAAGTTCGGTTAAAATTGGTATTTCAAAGCATTACAGTGCTTTAAACCATTTAAAATTCACTGCAAAACCTTATTATCCCCTCTATTGCTTGAAAGAAGTAATTTTTGATCAATTTGCCCGATAGAAAATGTTATGTTACTAAGAATGCAATGGCCTCCGCTAGCGTAGTCAGCTGTATGGCGGTGCACGTCCTGTTTATAGTAGTCCTTGGGGTAGACTTAATGTGGTCTTATGAGTTAGAGACTTAATGTGGTCTTATGAGGTAGAGACTTAATGTGGTCTTATGAGGTAGAGACTTATAAAACTTCCTTTGATTTTTAGCGGGACTGCGTTCACAACAACTGTAATCCAGCCTCCACAACAGCTGTAATCCAGCCTCCACAACAGCTGTAATCCAGCCTCCACAACAGCTGTAATCCAGTCTCCACAACAGCTGTAATTCAGCCTCCATAACAGCTGTAATCCAGCCTCCACAACAATTGTAATCCAGCCTCCACGACAGCTGTAATCCAGCCTCCACAACAGCTGTACTCCAGCCTCCACAATAGCTGTAATCCAGCCTCCACAACAGCTGTAATACAGCCTCCACAACAGCTGTAATCCAGCCTCCACAACAGCTGTAATCCAGCCTCTATGAAAGAATATCAGCAGTGACCGTAATCCAGCCTCTGCAGCATCTGTAATTCTGCTTAAGGCAGCAGCAGTAATCCAGTTTCTGCAACAGCTGTCATCTAGCTTTTGCAGTAACTAATTCTGCTTTAGCAGCAGCTGTAATTCGGCTTAGGAAGCAGTAATAATTGTTTCAACAGCAGCTGTAATCTGGCATCATCAGCAGCTGTAATCCAGCCTCAGTAGCAGCAGCAGTAAGTGAGCTGCAGCAGCGGTATCACGGCCACCACTACAGCTTTAAACGACGCTCCCGGCTGCGGCCGCCATCTTTGTTCGTTGGTTCAGATCATATTCTTGAGTTTTTGACTTTATTTACACCTCGTATAACTCATGCCTCCTGGCAGCCACACCATTAGTAAGACAGTCCACCACGCTATGCTGCAGTCCACATGCCAGTACCAATATCTCATGACAGTCCACCACGCTGTACTGCAGTCCACATACCAGTATCAACATCTCATGTTGTGGTGACTTGGAGCTGTTGCAAGGGACTGCTTGCACTCACCAGCCACCAGTGGTCTTCTTTTTATTATTATGGTAGCATTTCACTTCTGAGCAAATCTCTAAACGAAATTATGAATACTGCAAGATTTAAGATCCAACATGGTGAATCATTTATTTAATTTCATTTTTCTACCTTTCTGTGGGCGGCTTCTCAGTCTTTTTGTAGGAAACTTTAGTGACAAATCGAACAAATTTCACAAGTTGTGAATATTTTTGTCAACATTCAAGAAAGCACAGCTCGCAGAGACTTTACTTTAGCCTTATTCAATGAATGCAAGTTAGTTGTTAAAGAAGCTATTTGACCGGGAAATTTATTTATTTTCGTAGCTAGAGAACGCCTGCTGTGGGAACCATGTGATGATTGTGTGAGGATATCACTTGACAAGTTCCACTGTGATGATTGTGTGAGGATATCACTGTCATGATGCCAAGTTAGCAACATATGTTAATTTTGTCATGAGCAAGAAATGTGAACTTTGAGAATTCCTACTCATATACGAACAGTGGCTGTAAAACACTGAGAGTCGTATGAGGGAGCTGTAGAGTCGTATGAGGGAGCTGTAGAGTCGTATGAGGGAGCTGTAGAGTCGTATGAGGGAGCTGTAGAGTCGTATGAGGGAACTGTATGTGCTGTAGGAGTATGTGTGGTGAAGTGGTGAGCGGCTCGTGTTTGTGACGTGGGTATTCTTGGTTCGAGTCTCCATGCAGCACTCGATTTCTTCTGCGTATGCTGCAAGAGGCGACGTAACAATCAATCACCAGTAGAAAACGTTATCGTCATAGAAACTGCATCGTTAATCTCAAAATGTTAGCATTAAGGATTAAAAACCAGTGACAACGCATGTACTGTGCAGGAGTTAACAATTCTAGGTTTTGTCTGACTGCTTCACTGTCTAGATTTAAGCGTTAGATTTCCATAAAGAAGCCTACAGCTCAGCACACAGACAAGCTTTACTACCTAGCTTTCCTTCGATTGCCGTATATTCTAAGCTAATTTAAAATAGTATTGAGATTGAATTTAACTCACTGTTAAAGTTGACGCAGTGTAACCCTGATTGAATTCTATTGCAAATCATTAAAGAGAGATAGAGTTGTTCACCATACTGCTGGTGAATACGCTATTAGTACCCTTTGGTGCCGGCTGCTTTAAATATAAAAACGCACATAAAATGCTCAAAAACCCTGCTGTAATCATTATCATTACAGCAATTCAATTGACTTTATTGAGCATTCAATGAGTATCTACATACATAATCGACTATGTATCTCCATCTCTCTGTATCTGTGTGTTTCCGTCCTATTACTTTCTATCTATTACTGAAGAAAAATTATTGAACTGAAATCAGAACGGATATGCATGTATTCCAAGCATTGTATTGTGGATACCAAAGGCACTGCATCACTATAAAACACGCCATTTGTTCCGTTATTAACTTTCTTCTCCTACACGGCCATGTTATTGTTAGGTAAGATACAAAATGAAAGTTCTGTATATATTCAAGAAAAATATTCTGATTCTGATGGTACCACGGGTAAAACTGAAAAATGTATTCATTTCATAGATTCTTAATTTTCTTACTTTTGAATCAAGGAATTTTAACGGGTACTATCTGGACCACGCTATCGTTAAATATGCACAATAGAAGTCCTGTGTATATTAATGAAAAGTATTCATTTAAAACACCATAACTTGTCGTAAATCTTCAATGCATTTATCTCTATTATAATTTCAAAATAGTCAAATCTAAATTGTGAAATTTCCACGGGAGCTGGCTACTTTTAAATATGAAACGGCTGATACTAATGGATATTTAAGAAGCTTCGCTGGTAGTCGTTGATTCAATGAGTTCAGTAAGACACAAACCTTGTCCAGGACACGCGATGTGTCGGGCTTGCCGTGGCCGTGTGTGTCCTTTTAGTGCTGGCAAAATTCAATTAAACTTGACTGGAATGTTAATGAACGAGAATGGCTGGCAGTGTGTTTTGTGGTGCGAGAGGAGAGCGATGGCAGCGAGGGACCGAAGCATCTGCAAGTTTTACATGCTACTTTTAGTTTGCTTCTTGTTCCTGAGAAGGGATTCTCGTCCTATGAAGCAGACGACAGATTGTACTAGTGTTGTGATTGCTTCTCTAAAGCAGGTAGTGAAAGTCTTTTTCTTCTTCGTGATATAAAGTATATTAGATCGAGTTTAGTATACAACTCTAGCTAACTAAATCAGGAGAACTCTAGGAAATAGTAAGAGTAAATTAAAGAGAACCTTTAAAGAAGTTGGAAAATCCTGACGAGGCTGCCATTTTCTATCAACTGAAAAATTTTGATGTATTACTGGAGAGGTGGAATGATTCAACCTCAATCTGCGTGCTAAAATACATGTTAACACATTTGAATCAGCGAAAACTTTAAGGCCACACATCGTACGATTGAATCACCAAATACTTAGAACCAGACCAGGTTCGGACGATTTAGCAGAAATATTAAGGCCGGACATTATATGATTTATAAATCTTGATTCACTACATCCGCTGAGAGCATGCGATGTCGGATTGAATACTGACGCTACTATTACTAAAGTAAACTTGCCGAATATTATTTTTCCTGAACAAACATGGATTCTATAAGAAAGAGAAATGGGATGCTGTAAAATGGAATGAAAAAATAGAAATGGAAGGTAACAGAGTGTTTAGTATACTACCAGAAATGTGAACAGGAGTGCAAGACTTTGATGAAAAAAGACCATTGAATGGTGAATAATTTGTTGTTAATGCGAGGGTTTTTTATCAACCTTCGATGGGCCATGAAAAATCTACAATTAATACGACATTATAACTTCATACCGAGAAGTATTGGATGTTCTATTTATTTCTGTACATAATGGCCAAAACGGATACAGGCTGATTGTCCGAGGTACGGGTAATTGAACAGGGCCGTTACGTAACTCCCTCCAAATGTGAGTTACGAAGTGTAATCCTTTCTCTGCAAGTAGAAGGACGTAGTGATGCTGAAATCTATCACAGAGTGAGTGAAGTGTACGGTGACAACTGTATGAGTTAAGGTAGTGTACGGGAAATCATAAAAAAATTAAAGAAGAGCAAACCGCCGTCCATGAAGAAGGTGGACAGGGACGCAAGTGGTGGTGGACTTACGCCATTGTCCGCCTTCGTCGACGTCTGTTCGCCCTTTTTAAATTTTCCACACCATTCCCGTACATTAACTTAATTGTTACCCCAAAAGTTCATTTTTACTTCTACTTCCCAGTTATGAAAAATTTTCCCTTCTTGCTTCTTGAAATAATGTTGAGTATGCCGGCTTATTTTCCTATAATTCATTAGTTATACTGACGGTGATGTTGAAAATTTTGTAGGTACCTAGTTAATAAATATTGGAGCTTTGTGTTTAAAAAATGATGAGTTGTTATACTTTGTGCCTACAATCAATAATTGTGTAATAGAAACATCGCTCCTACTAGGCGATATTTTTATTGTATTGTTAGCGTATACATTATATGTTCAAGGTGTGTTCAATATTGAATCTAGAGGTTGAAGTAATTGTATTTAATGAAGGAAAACAACGAGGTGTTTAGATCATTAATAGTCGTTGAGAACAGTTTAACTAATAAGATGCTCACAGCATTAACTGGCTGTTTGCTGGTTTGGTGGTTCCTGCCACTTTACGTACCCTCAGCTTCCCCTCAGTCCCCTCTGTCTCTCTTGCACGCCATATTGATTCTGTAGAGCGCTCTATGCAAACCCCTCTCTTAACCCTCATCCGCTGCTGTTGGAATATGCCCTCTCCTTTCACTTGCTCTCTTTCAAAATTCTGTGTCATGTTTACAGTTCCAGTGTTTAAAGCAACGAAAATACAAATGATTTAAAAAGTCCTGGTTATGTTCATTGCCTAAATGTCAGCGTATGAGCTGTTTCTTCACTACACTGATAAATATCACACATATGCTAAATACCTTCAGTTTACTTGAAGCTTAAATGAATTCTATGAGATATTCATTTCATAGCTTTCTTAATATTTTGATGAATCGTAGCTGCATGCATCATTTTATAGAGAATCAGTACCTCCACTCATCTCGTGAGATCATAGACAGCAAGCTAATGCTTTCGAAAATAAGCTCCGTGTCTCTTAGTATAGACACATATAAATGAATTACAGATAAAGTCATAATAGGGATTTGTATTATTTGACGATTATAATTCACTTACTGATCTCTTCATAGTAATAGTACATACATTCTGCAGGGATTTACGAACACTGTAGGAGGATCTGTTGATGCCACGACAGTGTCCCAACATTATACACCATCAAAAGTACCACGTACATTATCATGAAAAATTTTACGTACATTATCATAAAAAATTTTACGTACATTATCATAAAAATTTTTACGTAGATTATCATGAAAAATTTTACGTGCATTATCTTCAAAAATATCACGTACATTATCATAAAAAGTATCACATACATTATGATAAAAAATTTCCCACTATTTCCTCAGTTCAGAAACCAAGTTAATGATTTATTTTGTGTGTCATCACTGCAGACAAAATACAAATGATTGTTTTTAGATTTATAAATAATTATTTTCAACGAACATTTTAAGAAATTCTACCAAGCCCCTGCTGTGCAACACCGGTGCAGTATCAACATTTCGTTATGAGTGTAGACAGGATGGCGCTGGACGTCATGCCCAGTGGGGCTGCTTCTGACGGGCACATTAGACGGAGATGGTACATTAAGACAGTCACTTTCCTTCTCTTCTTTGCTTGGAAATGTTAGTTTTAGTTTCCATGGGTGTAGTTTAAATAAAAGCCCAACGTAAATATTTTGAGAATAGAATGTGTACTTATTTGCTATGAATAAAATAAAATAAAAATTGCAGAGTGAAGTTTTGTCTAGGGCATTGAAATACAGTGTTTGAACCGAAAGCAAGGGTGTGACTATATGTGAATGATCGGTTTCTTAGCTGTGTCGTGGAATGAAAATAGGCGACGACTTCAATGAAATAAAGCAAAAGAACCGAGTTGAGTGGTTCATCCTTGCCGCCTTAAGCTGAGACATCAATCACGCACAGGCACCTCAATCACGTACAGGCACCCGTAGTGATGTAAGATAAAAGTCGAAAGATCGATATGGCTCTAGGAAAGTTAGGGCGTGGAATGTGAGTTTTCGTCATTTCTGTGTAATAACCGAGAAAGGAAAGGAGTGAGCAATAAATAGGAAGGATTTTTTTAAGTGTGTTTATTAACTCAAAAAGTACAGGATGTGAAGGGACTATTACAATATAGTGGTGTTAGATGAGTGGAGTTCAAGGAAGTCATTGAGATTTGTAGAGTCTGAAGAATAGGAATGAGACGTTGCCGTGTGTTTGAATTATACATAGCGTGGAAAATCTGCCAAAAATATGTATGATAATTGCATGGCTTCTAATGGATTACATATTAAACTCAAAAAATTTAGCTTAGTACTAAAAAGTCACCTCAAATAGAGGACAAATGGCAGGTAAAGTTGTGTGGTCTGTATTGGTGGGAAAGAAAATCGTTGTATAATTGTTAGTTGTTCTTGTGTGGAAGAGAGATGGACGGAGTTAATACTAATATGTTTGAAGAAAAAACGAGGCCTGCTGAGAGATGACGAAAGCTGGAGTTAACAACTGAAAAATGGGGAGCTGTAAAGTTGAAGAGAGTAAAATACGAGATGACGCTCAAAGCTGAGGAGCACAATTTTAAGACTGAGTGAAAATGATAATGTTGCTAAACAGCGCAAACAATTTAGAAGTGTATAACGAAGTGTATACGAACGTCATGAATTATACTGATAAAGTGCATGTTTGAATATCATGAATGTGTCATTATAACAGATTGAAGACTTATGAGATAAAGTGAAATGAAGCGTTAATTATTGCAATAGAAGAAGACGACAGCGTTGGAGGGATAGAATTATTTACGGGATGTACCCTTCTCTTGCAATTTTTCAAGGCCAGTTGAACATGGTGTAACCAGCGAATAAGAACCAAACATATTTAGAAAATGTACAAGCTTTGTATTGAAGCAATTAACCCACTAAAATCGATACTTGAGATAATACAGTTAAAATATGTTTTTTGTCCCCTGGTTTCAAATGGAACCGCTCGGCATTAATGGGTTAAGGGTGTGAAGAATTAAGCAAGTGTACTGATGAGGGAGTGAAGGCGCAAATTTCATTGGTAAATCATTCGCGTAGGATACTGCAAATAACAGAAAGCTATTATTTAAACTGATGTATGAAGTTTTAGAAAAAATAGAAAACTTGTAAGGGAAAATGTGGGTGGTCACATGAAAAAGTGTTAGAAAGACAATTCAATTTTATTAAATTTTAAGCATTAAATTTAAACAATGACAAAGTAGTGAACATTGGGGCTTGTAGAATAGAATAGAATAGAATAGAATGAGGCTATGGGAACGAACCTTCTGGCCCATTCTTGGGTCGGATAATTGCTTCGATAATTATTCGGTTATTTACCCAAGTCCCATGCCGTATTTCTAGCCGCGTCAACAATGTCGGCAGCGGGATTCGAACCCGGGTCTTCCCGCTCGCAAGCAGATTCGCTCACCAGTCGACCAAGCTGGTGAATAATAATAATACGAATAATTGTACGAATAATTTTGTCGCTAACTTATAAGATTTCATAGAAGTTCGACACTGGCAGTGTTGTGGTTATATGGTGATGTGGCATAATGTATAAATTAGTAATTGGCACCTCAACGGCGACGCCTGAGCTTGAGGGAGAGACGATGCGGGGGCAGCGTCAGTCGCGGGTTGAGCTCTGTCGTATGCGTGTTGTTACTGTGGTTGTGGGCCCGAGAAGCGGCGCAGGTGCAGGTTGGACGTTGGTTGTTCGTTAAAAGTAGTCGTTGTCGTGGAGATCTGTGCTTGTAAAGTATTAGGCTAAGCAGATTCAGTTACTAACACTAGTATAGGGATAATCGTCACGCAAGTAGTAGAGGTTGTGAGTCACGGTCGAAGGTTGTCGAATTCGCATCATTGTACACGGTTGGAGGACGTACATCAGTCGCGAGACACGCCACCAACGGGAGAGCAAGCCGAATAGAGGTAAGCGAATTACGGTTAGAATATACCATAGAGTTGCAACTATTAGTCTTAACAACAGGTGAAGTGTCGTGGTTGTATGGTGAAGTGTTGTGGTTATATGGTGAAGTGTTGTGGTTATATGGTGAAGTGTCGTGGTTGTATGGTGAAGTGTTGTGGTTGTATGGTGAAGTGTTGTGGTTGTATGGTGAAGTGTTGTGGTTGTATGGTGAAGTGTTGTGGTTGTGTGGATGAATGAAGCATTAATCATAGCGTTTATTCTTCGGTTTTCATCTGACAGGAACTTTTACTAGTTTTGACACGCGATGTTGATTTTTGTTCGTTTAATACAATTAAAATTTTCTTGATGATGACTGCTAATTATGAGTTAAATATGTAAAACATTTAGTTGAACATTTATCTCATTGCACTGAATTAAAATTTTTTCTATTATTTCGCACTCGTTTATTTTTATAATAGTAAAAACCTACAAAGGAATAGAATTCATGAATTTTTCTTGGACCGTAAAGCACAGAGTTTTTTCTGTATTCTTTCATAGAGTGAAATAGGTTCAGTATCCTTCAATGGGGTGAAACATAGACTAAAATATTCTGTGTAAGTTGGCTCACATCATCTTTAGTGTGTTGTTAAACTCCAGCTATATATTTAAGAGCCGCAAGAGTAAACAGGCTAGAATTTTTGTTTAATTTTTATATGTATGTGATGTTCAAAAACGGTGCATGACATACCGAAGGCATTAAAAACCCTTAACTTTACATTTATGAGTATTCGAATGGTCTAATTTCATGTACTTTAGTATGCTAACGAAAATTTATCAGCTTTTAGGCTTGGCAAGGCAATTTACAGCGTTGTGAGAAGCAAGACTTCAGTCGGACAGATTTTTTTTCGCTGCTGTTTGAGACGAGCCGTACAAAAACCTAGCTGCCTCTCTGACAATGTCCCGGTATGTGTCTGGACATTCAACAATGCCACGGACTTCTACGCAATTCATTACCCATACTTTCCGCCTTGGATAAAAACAAGGATCATATATGAATGATCATGTAGTATATGCTCAGTCCATTCAATTTATAGCACCTCCGATCTTTTTTCCCAGGACTGGAAACATACAGGAACATGCTGTATGTTTTAAAATACGTATGCACTCGTTTTGAATGAGTGACAGAAATGGCAGCACTGTATGGCCCACAGAACTACCGGTAGCGGTGAAAGTGAGTACTGTTTTTGAAACTTAAAATGGTGTATGGCATTTGTGTCTGTGCTTCCATTGAGTTGACTGGTGCTTCGTTGCAGGACTGAAAAACGTATCCATGTCTCATCCATTATCACAGTCGATGAAAAAGAAGTCCTATTCATGTCATATTATGCGTCAACATTGCCTGGTAACATGCCATACGCGTAACCTTGTGGTCGTTCGTCAACATTCGTGGCACCCATCTGGAGGGCACTTTTCCCATTTTCAGGTCTTTATGTAGGATTGTAAGCACAAATCCTACAAAAATGCCAACTTTGGAGGCAATATGTTCTACACTCATTCGGCGATCCTCAAAAACAACTTTCTGGACTTGCTCGATTATGTCGTGAGAACGGCTGGTGCGAGGCTGAGTCTTGGTTTGTTGCCATACGACGTTCTACCTTCTTCCAACTGTCACAACCACGAACGTACATTAGACACATCCATGACACCATTACATGTCTCGCTCAACCTAGGGTGAATTTCAAGCGGTGTCACACGACTCAAGTGGAGAAAAAATCTGATTATGCACTATTCCTGGAATCAAAACCTCTCCATTTTAAGTATCAAAAACGGTTCTCACTCTCACCACTGCCGTTAGAGTTATGTGAGTCGTAAAGTACTGCCCTCTCGGCCATGCATTTACAACGAGTTCTCGCGTATTTTAAACAGAATTTTCACAGCATGACTTCATAGTTATTATCACAAGACCAGTATTCATAAGTGAAGTTTCCATACCATGGTTTCCCACAGCCTTACTACAGGGTGTGGCGAAATAATATCTCCCATTAGTGGCTTCAATTATGTGAAATATGTAAAGTGAAATACGAAAAATGCGTTTCAAATTATATTCAATTCATGTTGGCAACTGAAAATAAAATAAAACAAATTCGCATAATTCATATATTAAATGCATAAAATACAATTTAAATTTTTTTCTATTTCGCTCATGTTTGACCTACAAATGCTTGAGATCATTTGCCGCATTCTGTATGTTGCCTCGATGTTCCGAGGGACAATAATCGAGAAGAGCACAGACAAAAAGAGATGCTGCAAAGTTTGAATGCTTTACTTTCTATTACGATACAATTCCTCACTACCACAAGTCTGCACTAAATAGAGCTGGCAAACAAGCACGATGCGCTGCTCAACAACTGAGTTCTAGATCCATGACTGAGTGACAGGGGTCGAGTCTTAACGAACTTGGTCACCGAGACACCGTGTGCGTGTAGGTACTGAAGTTATGCTAGTTATAGGAGCATTTCATGATCATTGTTTGTAGGAGTTACAGTCAAAGGACTGAATTAATTGAAGCAAAGCACTGCCACTCTTATTCGTCTACCAGCCCACTCATACTCTACCTTGCCTTTTGCCACTCTCTTCACACTCTTACGAGTTCCCTCTCCCTCATATTTTCCCTACTCGTTTCCTCTCCTCTTCGCCCCTCTCTCCTGCCCTCACTCAGCATCTCCATCTTCTCCCTTCACTCAGCATCCCCATCTCCTCCCTTCACTCAGCATCTCCTCCTTCTCTCTCCTCTTCTCACTCAGCATCCCCATCTTCTCTCTCCTCCCCTCACTCAGCATCCCCATCTTCTCTCCTCACTCAGCATCTCCTCCTTCTCTCTCCTCTCCTCACTCAGCATCCCCATCTTTTCCCTTCACTCAGCATCCCACTCTTCATCCCTCATTCAGCATCCCCTCCTTCTCTCTCCTCCCCTCACTCAGCATCCCTCCTTTTCTCTCCTCCCCTCACTCAGCCTCCATCTATCAGGCCAGGATCAATTTCATGAAGCTGGCTCTGACACCCCCACAAAGGTTCTCTCAAAGAGAGCGGCCGGCACCAGGCTGTATGGCTCGCTTCTTCAACACAACCTCAGCCTTACACAATACACCTACACTTCAGTCGCTGTACTAGCAGCGTGCACTTGATTTTCAACGTATATCTGAATATGAGGACACACTTTCGCTTTCATAGTCATGAGAAGCAACATCCCGTGACTGAAGTGAGCATGTAATACTTTAGACTCGTGATGATTTAATGACAGTTTTTTATATATATGTATATATACGTTCCTTTTTATTAATCACATAACTAAATTTTAGCCAAAAGTTAGTCACAAAATATGGATTATTTGTTAAATACGTGTTTACACTCATATTTTCAAAGGATTACATATTAGTTGATGTGAATTACAGGCAAATTATCGCGATATACCTGACAGAGTAGGTATTTAAATAATTACCAGATTATCTACAAATAATTTTCATGTACTCTTTGTAATGAATATTATTCTGCTCTAAAGTTCATTGGTTATAATTTGCACGTCATATAAAAATCACTATTGGTAACCAAAAAATATAATTTCATATTACCGAACTTTTCATGTTATTCAGCATTCAGCATCGTGCTACTCATCTTATCATGGAACTCTACCTGTCACGTTATGTATATGATATCAAATCATATTAGCGCAATGTATCATGTAACCCGTCATATTAAGCAGCCAATATCATTTAACTCAAATACACATGTCTGATAGTTTGTGAGCAGTTCTTGTGAGAGTTACATTATAATCTAACCCATATTGTGTAACTTTGAAAATTTTTGGACCCTAAATGTTCTACTGTTAAATTTCAACTCTCGATCCGATCAATAAAAATCCTAGTTCTTTATTCCATCGCTATCTATCAGAATCGTTCACCTGTTTATCCCCCTTCTTTTTAGTAAGTAGAACTGCACTCATTCTATACTATAACTTCATTTTGACATCCCTGTGTTCATTGGTTGAGGTATCGAAATGATGTTTGAGTTTCATCCCTAGCAGTGACATCATTTCACTGAGCGATGTACATCAGCAGCGCACCGCGGTACGGAGATCCCTCGGTATGATACCTATTCAATTTCCTGCACCTTGGTCCTGGAGGCAGTAATTCATGTGGTAGAGCTTACTAAACTTCATAGGTACTGTGTTACGCGAGATCAGATGTTCTCACATCGTTTTACATGGTGCTTGCATTTGTACAACTGAGATTAGTAAATGAAAACCAAACTACGAGAAAACGTGACTCGAATTATTTTTATGTGACAAGGAATTTTTAATAATGATACACCATTTTTTTCAAAACATGTAGGTGAGAGCTACACGTTCCCACATTTAGGTATATATTGGCACGGTTTTTAGTGTTTAGAAGAGGGTCTTGTCACTAGATAATATATTTTTAGAAAACCGCCACAAGAAGATGAAGCAGTTTCTAAATCATATTCAACTGTTCATTTGAAAAAGAAAGAACGATTGAATGCAAATTTTCTGACGTAATGTACTTCAATAAATATTCCCTACTAGACATGTTACGCTTTAAATTAGTACTTTGCTTTATCTTGAATTAATAATTTCAGCCTCAACCAGCTCCGTTGAACAGCGACCGTACAGTACTCTTATATACTTTTCCTACCCTCAAAGTTTATCCCTGGTTAATATATAACTGATTTACAATTGCTTCACATCGCCCTTTCATCTTTCATTTACATGTGTATTTGATTTATGATATTATTTTCAACCTAAATTTTGAGTTTCGTGTACACGGTATAAATATTTGTGATAATTCGTGCGCAATTAGTTACAGTCACAGCCTGCTTGCAGTTAGGTGCTAAATAAGCTGGACATCTACTTACTGCAATATCCTCTCTTTCATCACTTCAAATTTATCAATTATTTACGGTAACACTGCAAGCAATTACGTACTTATCATTTTTGAAGCCTCAAATCTGCTTCTTCTACATTCCTCAGTCTTGAGTTTTCTAACAAAACTAACCAATAAAAGTTTCAATAACGCAGTTTTTGCCTAGAAATTTAGATGTGAGAGATTCATCCAAGCGAAGCATAAGCAATAATTTAGATGGTGGTGGTTGGCATGGGAGAGTTGTCACTCATTGGGCACTTTACTGAATCCAATTTCTTTCTTTGTTTCTTTGCTGTTTGTATGTTAATTTGAACTTTACTGAGAAATGTTAAGTCTGCTAGTCATAGTAATTGAGTTTGAGTTTAGAAAATGAAGGAGAATATTTGGCTTTCTAAAAAGAGTACTGAAAGCTCTCAAACTAATTTCTTTTAATATACCAACTTCATTTAATTAAATGTATGGGGATTCATATGAGATCAGTCTCATATCAGTACTATTTGAAAGAAATTGTCCCTGTGCTGACAAATTTTTAAAACCGTAACCTCCTAAGCATCGCGATAACCTGTAGTAAAGCTTCATTGTGATGATTGAGGAAAATGATGGATGAAATTCAACCAGGCAGCAGGAAAAAAAGATCCCTGTTATAAATATTTTTATTTGCCCTCGACCGCCACCGGGAATCCCGCTGAGACGCTGTCGTGTCAGTCCTCAGGCGGACGATGTGGTGACCATCAAGCCGCCCTCGTGGGATCATCTTGAAAATGGAGGTGCAAATCCCCGGGATTTTTGTCGGAGTTGATCATGGTCAAGCTTAGCGTGGCCCGACGTCTCTCAGTACTGCATTAAAACCATGATGCACTCAATATGTTACAGCCTGCATGAATAGAATAATATTATTTCATAATATCTACTGGGCACGCAACCATGATCTTAAGAGAATTGAGTGACGGGCTTTTGAAGTCATCGCACAACAAGCCCGCTCGTAATGCGTTCAAAAAATATTTTTAAAAACACTAGTGGTGCATTAGTAAACGCATTGAGACCACAACACATATATACTGTCTGTAGCTAGTATACATACACACAATTTGATGCATGATCCACATGAGATACATTACATCATGATCGTTTATTTAATACTTCATGGACACACTTTCCGTCATTTAAGAAAAGTGCTGCAGAATGTTCAAGCTTCACTCCATTTTTGTATTATAGCTTAATTTTTTGCAGTATTTTTTTCATAGGCGTAATTCAGCAAATGAACAGGAAACATGTAAACTGATAAGTTATTTCTGTTAATATTTGGTTGCAACTATACACTTCCCAGTCAAACTCCAGCGTGATCGACCTCGTGATTTGCTTCCTCTGAAAATTTGGTCTGCCTCTATTTGATGCTAAGATATCCACCGTGTAATCGCAATATTCATCTGTTCGAATTCTGGTTCATGTAGTCACTGATGCATAGGGACGTGTTATTCCTAGTTAAACATATGCTATTACTGTAGAATATTTAAAATTAGGCTAATATTTTGCAGCTTACTCATCCAACTTATTTTATCGCATAAAAATATTAATGAGCAATCCCGAAATTTTAAAAACTTTGCTCCGGCACATGTCAATTTAGAAATTTTGGTTACATTCCATATCCTTCGTATCGATGTAGGTGTAATTAACCTTCCAGTGATGAATGGATAGGTCAAATTTGTCGAGGGAGTGGGAGAGAGGCGTGGAGAGCAAGCTGTTGGCGCCTCAAAGAGAAGGATTAGCCGACGTCAAACGCTGATGGGGCGAGGCTAAGTGTCAACTGCTAGCAATAGCTGTGTGTGAACAAATTGAAAAAGAAAGGAAAATCGAACATTCCGTAAAGTATGAGGGACGGAGAATGAAGGCGAATAATTCATAGTGGAACGTGTAGATCGCTATTTTATTTTGGGGCTACCAGTATGTTTTCTTTCAACTGAGCAGTGTATGTTCTCGTAAAAAAGGTGACGCTAAGTGACGAGTAGTAGTCGGATAAAAAGTTTTAAATAGGTAACGAAGAGTCTGTTCATCTTTTCGGTATAATATAGCGAGAGAATAAATTGGAAAATATTTTGGATGTATATTTACAAACTTTGTGAATGTATCAACTAGAGAAGTAGTGTAATTTCGATGCATAGTAGGAAAGCCTGAAGATAAGACCTTAGAGACTCTGTGAAACATAGAGGACCCATCAGATGCAAAAAGAAATTAGTTTCATACTCTGACTGGAATAATTGTTCCAAAGGAACGAACATGGTTGGGTAGTTTAGGAATTTAATGGAAGTTACCGCAAGTTTGATTTCAGGTGCAATGGTAAAAGCGACGCAGTTCGTGCTCAAGTTAAGAGCCGAATAGGGGCGAACTTTTCCCATTACTATTCAATGAAATGAGTTTTATTCGAAAGCTAGGGTAGAGAAAATCAAACATTCAGTTTGATAGTTTTTAAGACTTTGTTCTCCGTCCAAAACTGCGCCCTCGTAACTCTGAAGTCTTGTCATCCACTACAAGAGTTTTCATTATTTAACAATTTAACTCTGCCTCATTTATATGGTTACTGCTACAGTTGTGTTACGATTTAGATTTGAGAAGCTAAATTCAAGTAAAGCATGAAGAAGCACGACAAAAAGTAGTTGTATTTTTAGATGTGTAGTGTCACCTTCCAACAACAGCTTTTTCAATTTTTGTTTGTGTGTTGGAAAAGTCGATATGATATTATCATGCAAATCACTTATCTAGTTATGTTCGAAAACACATTTTTTAGTTTAAATGAATGCAGTTGAACTATTTTCAATGCAATTCATTAATCCGTACGACTGAGAATAAAATACAAGTCAATGACAACACTAGAAATGACATTTTACCCTGGAAGCTATTATTTAACCTAGGTTGAACATGGCCGCGTTGCCTGGTTTTCTTACCGCTTGACATAACAAAAAAACTCCCGTGAGACCTCCGCTGCATGAGCTGCCCTTCACAGTTCCGAGTTAAATAACAACTTGTTCTCCCTCTCACGTCTCAGGACCACCCTAGTTTCCCCTAGTTTCCCTCTCCACTCTAAAGCAAAATCGCCCGAAATCAAAAGGCAATCAAATAATCGATGATGTACAAACTATGGAACGTCGGTGTGGTGCAGGGACATGGTGGTGAGGGAGGGGGCTTTTCGGGGTCATGTGAAGTGTGTGATAGCAACACTTGTGAGAGCAGTAGTTGTTGCAAGTGTGGTGAAGGAAGTAGGTGTTACAAGTGTGGTGAAGGCAGTAGTTGTTGCAAGTGTGGTGAAGGCAGTAGTTGTTGCAAGTGTGGTGAAGGAAGTAGGTGTTACAAGTGTGGTGAAGGCAGTAGTTGTTGCAAGTGTGG
>VCRD01000242.1:521028-550858 GCA_006783055.1 Trinorchestia longiramus
TGACACATGATGACACTGCTGACACACGGTCTGTCGCGTGACACATGGTGACACTGGTGACACATGATGACACTGGTGACACATGGTCTGTCGCGTGACCGCTTTACTGGATCCCGAAGATCAAGTGCACAGATTTGTTACAGGGATCCAATAACGAGATTAGATCAGTTGGATTCTTTCTTTGGTGGGAATGCACATACCGACAGTTTCATCAAATCCTGACCGTTTGATCGAGTTACATTCTGTGATGTTTTACAAGGACTGCTGTTTAATGCCTGCAACAGAAAACAATTAATAGTTTACTGCACAGTTTCTCAACACTAAATCGAATGAAACAAACTATTATTACAAATTATATCTATAAGCACTTAACCAGCATGCAAGAAGTACAGTCCGTATTCGAGTATGCAATTAGGACTTCCTTCGCTGCCTTCTTCCACTTTTGCCACCAGGCAGTTAAGTCTCGTGCTCATCCTCTCCTGCTGCATAAAAGAGGAAGTAATAAAACAAAAAGAGAAGCAATAACACCAGGAAAGGAACAGCGTCAGAAATTTGAAAAACTTTTGCAGCCACAATTGGAACAAAACCTGGACAGCTATTGAAGGGATGACGTCACAGGCGTGATGACGAGACTAGACGCACCAGTTAGAGTTGATGCCTCCAGAGCAACTGTCCTGATGCAAGCCAGCGACAGTAACGTGGGTTGTTGACAAGCAGCAATAATAACAGGATCAGCAATAACAGTGATGACACTGAACAGAAGCAGCATCACAAGCAGTAGCGGTAATAACAGGAACAACAGCAGCAACAAGCAGTAACAGCAATAACAGCAGCAGCTGCTGTCACTCAGCACTGTAACGGCTGTGGATGACGCGCGCTGACGCACTGCCTCTCGTTATTGGAGAGGGGACCTGGATTCCAGAGTCCAGTCGTGATGTCGGTCACTGCCTCACGGTTACGACGTCAGTTACTGCCTCGCAGTTACGACGTCAGTTACTGCCTCGCAATGACAACGTTTCCGCTTTTTATCCTCATTATCATTCAAGTTCTTCAAAATTCTCCAGAAGTTGCGTATAGTGGTACTAAAAATAATATTTAGTTACGAAAACGCAACGTTTCGATCTAACTATCATCATCACCATCATCATCCTCATCATTATTATCCTCCTCATCATCCTCATCATTATCCTCACCATTATCATCTTCATTATCATCATCCCAATCACAGTGCAAGTCACAATGAGCAAACATGCTGTCATACATGCATGTTTTCTCGCATAACACTAGCTCAAGCATTAGTTTGCTGTTCTTTCTGTCGAGTTTATAATTATTTTATTTGCGATGAAAATGAGCGTTGTACTGACACACTGGTAGGCGTTTCTTGGTGAAGAACTGAATTTGTGCTTCACATCGGAACATTTAAGCGTTAAGAAAGTTAATATTTGAAAGGATGTAGTATAAGTGTGACTTCAGAGGGATAGCTCTGATAGAGATATAGCATGATTGAGTGATAGCAACTACATGCATGACGATGAGTGCATGCTAGCTAATGTGGGTTGTGCCCACATCCTGCGGAGCGACTTAGCGACTTCAGTCCAGGTTCGTCATGCTGTGACATCAGTGTACAGGGTATACTGTTGAGGTGTCTCAGGCCACTCTCCTCAGGTAAGTGGGCTTTACAGAGCGTATTATTCATCTTTATTCACCTCTTTGAACTTCAATAATGCGCCTTCATAACCAGAGGCTGTTGCAACGAAATTGGATCGTTTGTCTCGTACAGATCATAGACAACTAAACAGTTCCCGTGGAAATTTCATGATTTAGATTTGACTAATTTGAAATTATCATAAAGATAATGCATTAAAGATTGATAACGAGTTATTGTTTTTAAATGAATACTTTTTACTAATTTCATTCAGAACTTCCTTTCTGCATCTTATCTACCGATAATATGGCCCAGATAGTACCCGTGAAATTCCTTGGTTTAAAAATGATAAAATTAATGATCTATGAAATAAAATACATTTTCGTCTTACCTGGGAACATTTTTTAGCATTATATAAAGAACTTCCATTCCGTATCTTATCTACCGATAACATGGCTGTGTAAAAAATAAAAGCTAATAACAGAAAACATTTAGTATTTTGTAGCGATCCGGCCCGTTTGGCATTCACAATATTGTATTGTGGATGCCAAAGGCGCTGGATTACTATAAAATACTGAATTTTTTCTGTTATCAGCTTTTATTTCTTACGCAGCCATGTTATCGGTAGATAAGATACAGAATGGAAGTTTTGTGTATATTGATAAAAAATATTCACGGGTACGACAGGAAAATGTATTTTATTT
Source organism: Trinorchestia longiramus (assembly GCA_006783055.1). Taxonomy (NCBI): domain Eukaryota; kingdom Metazoa; phylum Arthropoda; class Malacostraca; order Amphipoda; family Talitridae; genus Trinorchestia; species Trinorchestia longiramus. The sequence goes on from VCRD01000242.1 coordinate 523,378, forward strand.
TATAAATCCTTAATTTTATCACTTTTAAACTAAAGAATTTCAACGGGTACTATCTGGGCTTATATAAGATAGGGCTTATAAGACATGAATAGCCGTTCTGATTTCAGTTCAATGATTTTCAACAGGAAGTAATGGGACGGACACACAGTGAGAGAGAGAGATGGAGATACGCTGTCTATTATAAATGTAGATGTTTCCAGGTTGTGTATTCGTATATATTCAGTCCATATACAGGGTATCTCCCAAAAATGTACTCACTCTTTTACTCATTATTCCCCACACGTAAAAATTCACGTGTTTTTTACGGAATTATTTCGTTTTATTTGCCAGTGGTCGTGAGCTTTGTGAAAGCGTTTCCATACTGAAGGAGTTTCCACATTGAAGACTGTGTCTTTGGTATCCACAGTACAATGCTTGCAATACATGTATACCCTACCGAATTTTCTCCTATCTAAATCCTTAAGAGCGTGACAGAGAGAAGAACCAAGCAAGCAAGCAGCAAACTGTGTATTATTAAACCAAGGGCCTGTACTCCAAATATTTGGCCTCTACTCCACGCGAAGTTCAACAGCTACGAAGAAATTCAGCTGAAAATAAATGCGTAATAGCTTATGTACGACTGGATGAAAATCTCTAAAACAGTATTTTAACTTTCGAAACTATGTTTTCCAGAAACTATATTTGCCATCGTAATTTAGGGATGAAATTTCTTGGTATCTCATCTTGTTATTCGTAGACGAATTTCCTCTTATCTAAATCCTTAAGAGCGTGACAGAGAGACGGACCAAAGAAGGAAGCAAGCAAGTAACAAATTATTATATAGTAGGATACAATGTTTTGATTTAGGAACTTATTGAAATAGATGCAATGTTCAATGACCTAAATTGAAAAACATAATATTGAACTTAGGAAAAAATATCGAGAAGAAAACTTTAATATTCTCTCCTTAGTTTAATTCCCGCTAGAAATAGGCAGTCGTAAAGTGAGTACATTTATTGAGGACACCCTGCAGATAATATACTGTATGAATTGATGTTTAATTTCAGTAATGAGTGATAGATAGAGTGAGATTTTGTTTGAAGCTGTGGAGAGAAGAAAGACGCTCTGACCAGCATCACCAGTGATGACACCGTCCAGTGTAATCAGCATAACTAGTGATGACATCGTCCAGTGTAATCAGCATAACTAGTGATGACATCGTCCAGTGTAACCAGCATAACTAGTGATGACATCGTCCAGTGTAACCAGCATAACTAGTGATGACATCGTTGATTCCGAGAGGTATTTCCAAAATTACTTAGAAGTTGTTCAATTTCTCCCATAATATTAGCTTCAGAAACTTATTTTTCAGCTGGATTACAACCCACGTCGGTGAGGCTGTTCGAGGGGACTGTTGGAGGGGGGAGATGTTAAGAAATCTATTAAAAGGGCGTGGCTTCCGAGGGTCGATAGGCGGAGCGCTCCACAGAAAACGGAATTTCACACTAAACACCGAGCCAATGACAGCGTCTGATCGCTCTGCAACTTTAACGCTACAATTTCCTCTTGAAAATTGTATATCGTACAAATCAATTATTCTCTCGATCCAAATGCAAAAACAGCAAAACGCTCGCCAAGTGTAGGGTAAAGAGCATAATCATGTAACCAACGATTGGTATAGCTTCCTAAAAGTTCAGAAATTAAGTTATTGGAAAATACCTCAATAAGGGTTGCATTCTGATACTGGTAATGAAAAATGAATTGTGTCGTTGGTGTTATAATTACGTAGTTTGTTTTAGCATGAGTGATGCGAAACTTATACACCCTAAAATATACAGGCAAAGGTTCCTTCGTATGAACATCTCAGCCCGGCAAAGTTTCCTTCATCCTTCAAGAACATCGTTCAAGAAAACGTCGAAAAAAGACCGGAACTTTACTGCTAATTAACATGCATCCCTGAAGATTTGAGTCCCTCCGACTGAACGGACGTACCCTGCACGTGCATTGCAGCTCGATTAGTGGCGTGAATTTGTCTTTAAAAGCAACTCACTTGTTTTTTTTGTGATAAAACAATGTTTTAAAGATAAATTTTACTAAAATAAAAATGCCAATCCTTAAAACTAGAGATATCATAATTACTAAATATTTGTGTTAAAAATTGTCGAAATACATATATTATGCGATAAAATAATGAATTATATTTAATTATTACTGTTTCTTTGAACGAAAGAAAAAAGTGGTACATACATAATTTCAATCAAGGGTTTATCGTTAAAAATGTCTTAAATTATTTGAAGTTGAACTCAGTTAATGCCTCATAACTGTGTTTATATTAATACTCAAAATTAGCAAAGCTGTCAGCATAAATGAAATCTAATTTCCGAAAGGGAGTTGGTGTCTGAATGCTGACAGCTTCGAAAACGCCGAAACTAAGTTCAGGAGGATACCAGTAGAGCAAAATGACGCATTCGCTTTCAAAAAAGTAAAAGAACGTCAAGTTTTTCACGTGAACTTGTGAAATGTGTTGACAAATTGTGCCTTTAAATAGCAGAACTTGAGAGAGCACCTTATTGTAAAGCATTGTGTGGTGAGCTATTCTAGCCTGGCAAAAGAAATGGGGATATAAAGTTATAATTTGCTTCAGAAATAAGAGCTTGAGAGAAAAAAAGATTGATTGAAACTATTCAACCCTGACCACGGTGTCAATGACATCTCCTGCAGGCAGTTCAGGCGCATTTTGCACTGCGTAGAAATTTTCTTGCAGGGAATCATCAGTGTGGACGCTGTTGATGTTCTCATCAGGTAATGGAGTGCCGTCGGCAGGCGCATTCTTGTCTCCATTTCTTTCTATGGTGAACTCGTTCACGCCCGTGAGTGCGTCTTCCACCTTGTCAACGGCGTCTCCCAAGGCTTCCTCCGCCGCTTCCACCCCTTTCTTCAAGGTTTCTTCGACAGTTTCTACTCCCTTGTTGATGGTTTCCCCAGCTGCTCCCAATCCTTCGTTAATGGTTTCTTCGACAGGTTTTTGAAGTTCCCCTTCATTTTTGGAGGCAGTGTCGGAGTCTCCGCCCTGGAAGCTGTTGAAGGTGTTCTGGGTAGCAGAGGATACGGTGGTCGCCAAGTCTCTGATTCCTTTCATGAACTGGAAAACGATATAAAACTCCATTTGTATACGTAACGCTTACGTATATGTGTGTGGCTCCTACACGGTAGACTAAAGTTCGAGTCCATGCCAGATAGGAACTTGGATTCTGTATTTTACTGAACTGAACCGGAAGAATATATATATGTAGGTAGATTATATTGTATTATGAACTGATGATTCGACACGTCACAGTCAAAAGTTAGAAGTGAGAAAACAGTAAATACATTCCAAGCACTTTAGGAAAGAATATATAAAATTAGACAATTCTGCAGAATGTTGAACTAAAAGATTTTCTCTGAAATTAAATTAGCAATGTTGAATTCGACACGACGACGGTTATCACAGCCACGACCGAATGAACATCTGCTGTGCAGTAACTATAACACAATTAGAAACGAGCCTCATTAAGTTCCGAATGAAAGAAGAAATGCTCAGTAAGGGTTTCTTAAAACAAAATTTGAAGATCACTCTCGGTTCCTTACGCTATAATGTTACTGTAAGTAATTGACAGGTGGCCATTATGAAGACTACCTCTGACAAGAACAACGCTCACAAACTGGGCTGTTTGACGTCACTTTAAAACTATTCCTGGTAAAGTAACAAACTTACTTCTTTTGTCAAAATTTCCGTTTCTTTAGCTTATGGTTGGTTTGCTGTTAGCGTAACAAACTAATTACCCAAACCCACGGTAGAGGCAGCGTCTTCTATGCCGTCCCGTGCACCGGAGACGACGCTGGTGAAGGTGTCACCGTCGACGTGCAGGTTGACGTCAGCATCAGCTCTGCTGCGGCATCCCTGGTGTGAAACTCTGTCGAAGTGTCTCGTGCTGATGCCAAAAGACGTCAAGCGGCGCTTCACCTGTCAAATTCAACGCAAACTCACTGTTTGTCAGCTGTTTTCTCGATTTGAAATAAGTAAAAGGGGGAAATGTCGCTCATGCATGTGTTTATCTTTTAAATTTAATCTGTGGTTTTATTATACGAGCTACAAGGAAATACTGTATTACACATTTATTTTGCAAATAAATAATTTATAGTTTTGAGAGTGTTTACAAATATGAACAAGTAGCTTAGTGGGAATTCTGTTGATATAAAAACCACGATATTTATTTCTTTTCAGGAACGATTTTCAGTTTTCCATTCAATGTATGGCGATGTTACAGAATGTTTTTACTGCTATCGTTGTTCATCTTGCTCTTTCACAGATAACTTGAATGTAGCCTTTACAGTGCAACACATACTAATAATCTATTATAACATTGCTTAAATGTATGTTGAAAGACACAACCTAAAAATCGGTGCATGTATCGACCAGCGATATTAGTCCAACATGATTTAAAGATTGAATTTATCATCAAAGGGGGTTGAGAACACCTAATGTTAATTTCAACATTGTAGTACATGAAAATCTATAACATTTGAAGCAAACAGTAAACATATTGAACAAAATATAACGGCAATTTATTAATTTAACGTCCGTTATACTTCATGACTTCAAAAACACGGTCGTTTATCGATTCTGTCAATTTATTGTCGCAGGTGGCACCGATTTCGATGCAACAACTATGGCATTCCAAAAGTCTTGTTTCGAAGTAAACTACCGACTATTAGCGTAAATTTTCCCCCTGATATTAACACGTTAAATTTGTTAATGATGGACCAAAAATTTATCATTGAATTCAAACCTGGAGAATTTGGAGACCACACCATCAAATTGTCGTCTTTGAATTCAGATATTGTTTAGTTTTACAGACTAGTTACAATAGATGCATTAAATCTTCACCCACTCTGTCGACGAACTCTGGTGCGAGTGTAGGCTCCCTGGAGAGGATAGCGGCGCTCTTACGGTGCATCAGGGCAGTCACAGTCTGGCACTCGTAGATGCCCGCGTAGTTGGTGTAGTCGGTGTCGAATACGATGTAATCGCCCTTGCCTGCAATGTCTACAAAATGTTTGCGTTAAATTAAAATAAAATTACTCCTACCCCAGCGAGAGAACTCAATGAAATGTAAACATTATGTTAGTAAATTGCACACTGTACGGCACACAGAACTCTAGCAGCAGCGGCGAGAGTGAGGACTATATTTGATGCTAAAATGATCACGTTTTCATTACAAGAACCGTCTATAATTATTCGTTTTCACCATTCGAATGGTGGGACACCGCTTGAAATTCACCGCCAGTTGAGTGAGACATGTAATGGTGTCATGGATGTATCTAATGTGCGTTCGTGGTTGCGACAGTTGAAAGAAGGCAGAATGTCGTGTGGCAACAAACCAAGGCTCAACCTCGCACCAGCCGGTCTGACGACATGATCGAGCAAGTCGAGAAAGTTGTTTTTGAGGATCACCGAATGAGTGTACAACACATTGCCTCCAAAGTTGGCCTTTTGGAAGGATCTGTGCTTACAATCCTACATAAAGACTTGAAAAAAATGCGAAAAGAGTCCTCCAGATGGGTGCCACGAATGCTGACAGACGACCACAAGGTTGCGCGCGTGGCATGTTACCAGGCAATGTTGACGTATGATACGGCATGAATGGGACTTCTTTTTTTATAAATTGTGACAATGAATGAGACATGTCTGCCGTTTTTCACTCCTGACGTTTAGGCTGCTTTCAACGATGAAATTCATTCTCCGTGGACGTATGTACATTTACTAGCCGTGTCGTTATTGCATCAGGGATTTTCCAGTAGTTAAACCAGATTTCTAAAGAAGCAATCGTAGAGGCCAAGGAATCATGGTTTTGACGTTCTGAAAACTGTGTACGGCTCCAGCAAGAATACATCGAGAATTGACACAAGTTTCACAGTTTTTGTTTGATTAGTTTGTGAAAAAAACGGAGATGTTATAAATCAAATGCACCTCGTATGTAATAATTATGGGTGAAATAAGTAACCACATCAGTTAATTCTCAATAATCTTCTATTTTTAAAATGATCTAGAGCTTCCTTACCCCTCATAGCTTTCTTATTGATTTTCTAAGAGGGCACGTTACTTATACGCCATCCTATAAAATAATGAAAACTTACATTATCAAGAGAATTTTTACCAATCGATTCATTCCAAAATGACCCCGTGCAAGACTTTCTTTCGAATGAAACGTACTTTATACTAAAAGTGTAAAATTTAAATAACATTCTAAGTGGGAATGACGCGCATCTAGACTATTTGCAGGTAGGTTTTTGCATAGCTGCTCTGATTGTTTTCTTGCCAGAAGTCAATTACAATAAAGAAACAAACATAAAACACGTAGCAGTCATAACAAATTTGTTGGTCCTCTCTCCATTGATCTGAATTAGGCTAGCTGGCTAAGCATGACCAGGTTAGTTTCAGTGAATAAACAGTGAACGCAGGGTTAGTTAGCAGTAGACGCATACGCTTTCATATTCAAATGAAAGACAGCGTGGAGCAAAGATTGCTCAGCATTTATTTGTCGTCAAGTTTTTAGTAGAATAATCACCAAATGTTGAAAGGAGCGATGTTATATTGAATTATGATTTTTGGACAGTAATAATATAGTGTGTGTGCTCTCGTAAGATAAAATTCAAATTTTGAAATGAGTTAATTATTATGAAATATATAAATAAAAATAAAGTTAATCACGTTAAAATGGGTTTTTACTAAAAAATTTCGATGTCTGATTCAATCATTTTTTGCCTAGGTGTTGAAAATGTCAGTGAAACGTTTGCATAATGCAGACAGTGTTGTATTTGTCAATCGTTACGCAATTTGTTAGAAAAAGAACTTGATTTTTTTAACGTAAATTTGGTTAAATATTTACTATAGCTGTTTAACAGATATGTTTTGTCATTAATATGATTCATTGATGTTATTAAAAGTAATTTTCATCGTAACATTGTATGCATGCTGTAAATTAACGTAGAGGGGAAATATTCAATACAGAAATTAGTTTTATCTACAGATGGAATATTGCTCTCACAAGTCAGACTTATCGCTCAATTAAGTTTGCTCTGAGATCACTGAGTGTTTTACAACCGTTTTCTCGTAAGGTTAGGGTAGACTAGGTCAAGACAGTTCGTTTAGGTTATGTTAAGTTAGGTTAGCTTAAGTCAGTTTGTTCGTTTAGGATATGTTACAATAAGTTCGGTTAATTGAATACATAATCGTATAGGTCAATTCGCCCGTTCTTCAACGTGCGTATACAAATGCAAAGAGTGCTCGTGAGTACTCACTTAGAGGCCACTTAACCCTCATCCTGGCGAGATCATTCTCGTGGGGCATGTCCAGATCCCCGGAGTAACTGTTGGTGTGTTCGATGCCGACCCTGTCAAGTGCGGAGAACTGGCGCAGTTTTGTGACTTTAAGCTCCGACTCGGAAACTCGCGTGTAGTTGAGCGTGAGACACAGGGAGGACGTGTCGAACTGTTCGATCACGTACCAGAAACCTAAGAACTGAACAGGAAATAAAAGTACACGTTAGTGCCTCGTCAGCAGAACAGGGTGAACCAGTCAGCCTTGCAAAAACCATGAAATATACGATCGATACTTGAAGATGTGAACGTGAAATGATTACATTTATTCGCTTCGCAGAATTTGAAATTATTTTGTTCGATGCATGTAATTTGATCTAATTATTATATGTTTGTTTATCAAATAAATTAATAACTCCCCATTAATGGAAAAAGAGCTCTTTATGATTTCGATTTCAAACTGGAAATGATACTGAAAATTAAAATTTAAATCTAGCTCCCAGTTATGTTTTGTTTTGCAAGGCGTAAACAAAATACAAAGTAAGGGCTTCTCTACCATTCTTCCATCTTCATCCACATGTAGTACGTAGTACTCATAGCCAAATTACCAAATTTATATCTCAGGAAAGTTAATTCTAAGCCTTAGTAAGAGTAATGGAGTTATGACACCCGAGACACGTACGACTGTCTGCCAACACTCATAGAAATATGAAGATTCAGAGCAACAATAATACAGTTCAGGCACCTCACTCGGGACTTTCTTCTACTAAACTTGATAATAAGAACGTACTTTATCGACAGCAAGGTTGTCCAGTGGCTTGACGGAGGGGCACGCCCCCAAGGCCCAGTCATGCCCTTGGGTTGACGCGATGGTGGTCATGAACAGCAGGAGCAGGAGTCCCTTCATTGCAGTTGTTTTTTCTTCTCAACGTTTACGTGATCTGCGCAAAAACAACTCCATGAGCGACGCTGTCATTTTTACGTAAACATGTAGGATTTCTATTGGAAATTCATTTGTCTTGTCATGAGGTTTAATGAATGAACACTCCTGGGTAGAACATAAAAGTTGGACGGCTCAATTTTTGTGAAACTTTTGGATTCATGGTGCCTTCAATCATATATTATGTTATGTCATACTATATTGTATTGATTATACTCGTACAGCGTGCGACTATATAACTTCCTTTTTGCAAAGCGCTTTGCTGTTGCCGCACCCTATACTAAATTCTATCATGCTACATGATATGTTCTATTATATCATACAATGAGTCGTTTGTACTTGGTATTATATGTAAAATAAACCTCAAAAGCAGCCTGTGAGTGTGTTCCCTAGGGTTGAAAATACCTTAACATGGCACAACTCTCCGAATGTTGTGAACTGAAACTTGTTATTTAGATACATTTACCCCTGCCTCCCCTACAATCCAGTGGTGTGAGAGAAAACTATAACTGCAAGGTCTGCTGCAGTTATATGCTGCAAGGTCTGCTGCAGAACCTGCGGCAACAAACCCCAATGACAAACCCCCACCACTCAATACATGTGCGCAGAGCGCTCATTTCTATTTCCCTCCTAATATCCCCTCCGTTTCACCTCTTTACTTAGGCACACCCTGTGCCAAACTCTCTCTCAAATCTTTTCTATTGGTACCGACCGACCGAACCTGCAGACATAATAACCTTAAAAGTTTCTAGAATTTCTACTCGGTCTCTGCAATAAGACAAAGTTAAGCTTCACCTCATGTAAGAGAGAGAGACCTTACTTTCTCCCCAGCAACTTCTTAGAATTGGCTGTGAATATTCCCCAGGGAGTAAAGTAAGGGGAAAGTGAAGTTTCTTCACAAGTTGGATAACTTTCATTATGCAACTTCTATTTCTTGGAAGAAGTGAAACAGAGCTTACGTTAGGCAAGGCTGTGTATGAAGCCTGACAAAGTAACTTTCATTGTCTAGCTGGCGAAAATATGAGTTAATTCCTAGAATAATCTCAGGATTTTCTGAGGATTAAATTATCTAGAAATATTTGAGACCAAGCGAAGTACACGCTGTTGTTACTGAGCTTACAGTTGACTTAGAGACGCGTTCGTAGCCTTAAATTCTATAATTTTTGTTTAAGATACATTTTATACGTAGCTTGAGTTACATACAATTTGAGTTTCCACAGTTATTATTAAATTTGTAGCGAAGGATAGTACTTTGTATAAGATCTAATGATTACATTGAAATGATCAATGGTAAAAGTAACTCCATTAATAGGCAGATGTGGTAGGAGAATGGTTACGAAGAGGGTAATTGAAAGTGCTGGCTACCTTTGAAAAAAAAGTAAAATTTCAAATGCAAAATTCATATTCAGATACGTATGGTGTTCCATAAGTGATATGCAAGAATTACTTAAAAAATTCAAGCTTAGCTACCTGTCTCCAAAAATATTATTTTAAGTTGGGGACTGCCCTAATCTTTAGTCGTAAGCTACCTACACTAAGCATGTATGATGAATATATTTTAATTCGTGAAATGCTTTTGATGCTACGACTAACGTTCGATAAGTTAAGAAAGGCGCGAGTCATCTTTTACATCAGAGTACAAGTAAAATGGATCAACAACGACATACAAGCCAAGCAAACTAGGTAACTTAATTGGGTAACATAACCGAGTAACATAGAAATATATACATAGAAACCAAGCAAATTGGGCTGCATATAATGTGACTTAGAAGTTTTTCTTTAAAAATGTTTTTACGACAATACAGTAATTTTTCAAGCTTACATGGAGCTGAGGTACAGGAACTACAAACACACGCCGTGCTGGCACTTGTGGGTGCAGCTGTAACTCAGAGTATACAGTACCGTCTATAATTAAGGAACAAGTAATTAAACCTAAATCTTAAAAACTAGCACAATTTTTCTTAAATTTTAACTGAATGTAGACATAACGTATCTGAACTATTTGGTAAAATTTTAGATTACTTAAAATAATATAATAAAAGTTATTGATGATTTTATTAATTTTAGGTGTTCAAAATTAAGGAACATAAAATCAAAAGATGTGTCAAAATTGTAAAAAGAGCAGTTTTCTTATAAGTAAAGACCGAGATAATGAAGATAAACAACACTTAACATCCCTGCAGCGATTGTAAGTATGGAGCCAAACGAATGAAAGTTGATGCAGCTGTTAAATCAAAAATTGTTAAATTACGCAGAAAAAATCAGACAATTGAACAAATTGGTAAACTGGTGAAGCGTTCTAAAAGTGTTGTGAGTCGAATGCTGAAACTGTATAATGAAACTGGTGGGCTAACTAATACTAAGAAGTCGGGGTAGACCAAGGAAAACTACACTAAGAGAGAACATGCAACGCCTAGCACTAAAAGACCGTTTACTGACTGCGGGAAAATTTCTCGACAAATTGGTGACACAATTGTTTCACGACAAACTGTGTCCAGACGATTGCATGAAATAGGTCTTTATGCAAGATCTCCTCGCAAAAAAACACTGATAAGTAAAAAGAACCAGACAGCAAGATTGGCATTTGCAAAGAAGCATGTCGTTTGGTCAGAAGGCGATTGGCAAAAAGTATTTTTCAGTGATGAATCTAAATTTAATGTAATTGGCAGTGATGGTAAACAGTTTGTAAGAAGAAGAATTGGTGAAAGTTTAAATTCAAACTGTATAAAGAAAACTGTGAAGTTTGGTGGAGGCAGCGTGATGGTATTCGGTATGATATCAGGCCAGGGCACATCACCCCTTGTACGTTTAAACACTAAGGTTAGTGCCGCTGTGGACAAGAATGTACTACAACAATATGTTGTACCAGTGTTACAGAATTCTGGATTTCAGAATCCTATATTTATGCAGGATAATGCTCCCTGCCACAACGCAAAGGTGGTTATGAATTATCTAAATGATCAAGGAGTAGAGGCTATGAACTGGCCTGGATGTTATGACAAGAAAGCAAACGTTGAAGATTTGTGGCTGAAATTAGAAGAGGAATGGGCCAAGATTACAGTTGCCGATTGTCAAGATTTGCTGAAATTCTGCGGGCGTAGATGCGCTGCATTGATTGAAAACAAAGGTCGCAGCATCAAATATTAGAATAAAAACCTTTGTCTTCTGTTTTGTAATCATTCTTACTTGTAAACGTTATTATGTTCCTTAATTTTGGACATCTACAATTAATAACAGTATCAATAACTTTTATTTTATTGTTACAAATAAACTGAAAATTTATAAAATAGTTCAGTTACGTTATGTTTACATTCAGTCAAAATTTCAGAAAAATTGATTCTCTAGTTTTCAAGATTTGGAAGTTTAATTACTTTTTCCTTAATTGCGGACGGTACTGAAGTTGTAGCTTAAACAACAGCTGTAACTCAAAATACACCTACAGCTCATATACTTTTTTGAAACATAACCTTGAAATTCTACGACAGAAAAACATCTCATAAGTCCAATCTTGAAATAGCAGCGCTCTGCAGTATGCAGTATTTATCAGACCATAACTTCAAGGAGACCACTCTTTTAATTAAAATTTCGTGATAATCGGACTTCATGACCATCATTCAAGGTAATCATTTCAATTAATATAGAGTCCCGGGTGACGGTGTAAATATTATAACATTAGCAACCCCTGTATAACATTAGCAACCCTGAAATGTTGCTTCATCAGTAATGACTTACCAAGAACAGAGCTTGCCACAGCACTTTCAGTGAGCCGCTTTCTCAGCCTTCGCGCTCCTCTTGTGTTCATTGAGACGAACGAGGAATTTTAATAAGCACATCCCGGTTATTGTTTTACCCCAAGTCAACCGCTACCACTCGTATCCTTGTACGCTGTGTACAATCTGCACTTGTGCATTGTGTACGCTGAGTAAAATTCATGTTTTGTACAGCGTACTCATATACACTGTATGTTACGTACACTAGCATTACTTAGTAACATTTTATGGAAAAAGTTTCTGAACTCTCCTGCTTTAGATACATTCAACAAATTGCCGTGCACGAGTAAGACCCATGTTTTTGAGTATCGTAGCTAGCAACGAGAAACTTCAGCTTCCTAGAGAGATCGAACTTGATCTCACGAGTCCATTGTTCAGTCAACTTACCGTCACTTTATGAAGCTCGTCACGCCGAAGCTTTATGAAGCTAGTGATATAAACACCTTTCACCACTCAGTTACCAGTGATATATTATGGTGGTGAAAATAATGTTTCAACATTGTAAAACATAGCCATGATGCCACATTATTTGAAGAGGCAATTCAAACTGGTTTCATGCAAACACTTCTTTTGCATCTACAACTTCAGTACTTCATCTCTAAAATATACCGACATACAAATGTTGAAACACATTATATATATATATATATATATATATATATATATTTCTCATGTCTCTTGAAACTGACTTCATTCATATTAATTTAACATTTATTTCGTAGGTGATGATGAAGCCAGACTCTCAGCACAGCTACAGCTCGGTGTACAACACACGTGTAGTGTACGCAACACACAAGCTAGACATTCACGGCCTCACCGCTCTCTGATATCTTCTTAAAAATCATGAATGAGACCTCATACCTATTGTTGCGCTTTGATCACAACAGACAGGTTCAGCCATTATTCTTCTAGACGCGCTGTTACTTGAGAAAAAATAAAAACCTATAATTCAGACTACATGGACATCGCTAATCTAACCATTGAATGGTGAAAGTGATCCATTTATGCTCACTTATTACGAAGGATTCCTTTCCTTAATTATAAAGTTAATATTCTCTACGTTTTTTCATCAATTTGAAAGTCTAGTACATTTAACAGCGTCTGTTTTTAATATTGGCATGTCTGCTATTCACTGAGTGATCATAATGAAGAGCCTAGAAACAAACGACAGCCATGTGTTCATAGTTTGGTTGAAATTCAATAATTATTAATTTAATATTAATATTTAATAATTAATAATTTACGCTTACGTAGTACTATAGTATAACACATCTGGCATACAGTACAACATATACAAGACGTTTTTGTGTCTTATCCTGCATATTTTCTACATAACTGGTGTTCAATTGGTTCGTTGAGTCAGGATGCGTGACTCAAGTCATTGTGTGGTAATTTTAATGGTATAACTTACAGAATAGACGCGAAAACTCTCGTAAATCAACGGCAATCCACAAACTGTCAAGAGAAAACATGTACTCGTAGCTCCTGCATGTCCTTCCATTCAACCCACCATAAGCCTTTACTGCAATCATTATTTTAGAGTGACAAAATATATTTGTGATGTTTGAGGTCTGTATCAGAATTTGATGTCCTTTTATCGAGATATGTCCTTCAAAAAAATTTTTTATGAACGAGCGTAAGGATGTGCTTCTGACTCAAGGTTATGAGGTAGTTCTGAGTTTTTTGCCGGATCTGGTGCATCATGCGCTAAATGCTGGGCCTTCCGACCAGTGGGTAGCGATCCACGGGAGTCTCTAAGCCTTGGCAGAGGGGTTGTGTAGGCTTGCTAGAAATTGCTTGGGATGAAGGGAACCAATGTTGGGAATTAGCCAGGCTTGCGAGCGTAGGCAATTGAGCAAGTGAGCGTTGAATTCCGAAAATAAAACATTACTGCACATACACTTGGTTCATCAATGGCCGTTCAATAGTTGTATGACAAAGAATAATTTGGTTACACCGGAAAATCAGGTTCAAAACAATTCCTCCAAACGAACAAAAGGATGAAAGGACTGATGTCTTTGTTTGGAATTGTATGAAAACATAACCTAAGGTGTTTATCAACCCAGCCCATTTAAACCCATTTGTTTAAAACGCTCAGAACACGCTACGGTTCTGCTTGTTGAGACGCTGCCGGCAGGATGGTCAGCTGATGAACAGCGTGTAGTTGCGTTTTTCATTTCGGGAAAAAATGTGGTCGTAAAAAGTTTATGCCGCAGTGTAGTAAACTTGATTCCTACAGCTGATACAACCTTTGTGGCGTATTACAAGCTGTATGGTGTATTACACGCTGTATGGCGTGTGACACACTTTGTGATGTAATATACGCGTTTTGGCGTATTACACGTTCGTGTATTTCGTTACACGAGACTCGACTCTAAATTAACATGGCGCTGATGACAGTAAATATTATATGCTTATCGTGGGAATATTTTCTAAACGCATCAATAGGCGCACACGCAGTGAATTAAGATGTTCTAGGTTCACATGTACATTAATTAGTTTAAAAGACTATCTCTTTGTCTCTTTGATATTCGTACAAAATAATAACTGAATGGGCAAGATTATCAGGTTCAAATTGCCACATATTAATGATTCAAGCTTTACATCTGAGTTCATTATACAGGGTGGGGCAACACAACTTCCTTTTTTGAAATGCGCTGTGCTTTGGAAAAAGGAAATTATGTTGCCCCACCCTGCACTGTGAAATATAACATAGTTGGAGGGGGAAGTGAGTGGCTGGTAAACGTGACTTGTTTGCTGCACAAACTTACCTCCAACAGTGAGAACAGTTCTCAAAACCCCGAAATTTCACGTTTGGAAACGCAATGGTGCAGGAAGCAGAGAAATGAATTCCTGGGCGGAAGTGTATTGTGGTACGAGCTTCCGCTAATTGACTTCTGCATCGCGGTTCAAGGTTAACGTTGACACAATGTATCGGAATAAAATATATTTCTGCACTCCCATCCTTTGGAACATCAACTTCAATAAATTTTTGCAACGTAGTATCGTTATTTTTTACCAGCAGTTGATAGTATGTCCTGTTTTCTCATACAATTAAATAATGTCTCCATTATTCTCGTGTATATTTTTTGCATCTTCGTGAGAGGTTTGTAATCGTTTAAAAGTACAAAGTTGATGCTAAAGTCAATGTACGATCTCCTCACTGTAGCCTTCAGGTCATGTTTTATGAGTCACACTGTCTCACCTTCATAGTGAATTTGTGTGTTAATAGTTCATACGACTCTATTTTTACTTAGCTTAGTTATCCAGGAATCTAGCGCTAAAAATTAATGAAATTCTACAGATGCTCATGCATACGTCATTATGGTGGTAAAACAGCAATGTTTAGTTATTTGAATTGTTTTTGTCCAGTAGAAATGTCAATCAAAGATATTTTAATTGCGATAACATATTTTTACGTATCAAATGGCACAAACTATGTATACTGTATGACACAATGTTATACTTTACATCACCATACGCGTACATGCAAAGTTAACATGGGTGTCATGTACATGACCATGCATACTAAGTTATCAAACTGTTCAATAGAAGCGAAGCAACACAATTACGTTCAAAAATTACTCTCAGAAACTTCATTGATTTTAATGAGTGTTTTCACAACAGAACATTTTTAAGAAGCCCTGCCCAGAAAGCACAGCGCTCAGCCATGCTGTCATCTATCAAGACTAGAGTCTCACTGCTCCCATAAAAGATCAAGCATGCCGTGAATAAATGGCGTCCATCAATGCAAGCTGTAGTCATGCAGGCCAAGCAAGAGACCTCGTACGATGTGAATGTTCAACACACAGAGTAGTACGGGACCGTAATGCACATCCCGCTGGAGGCACAGCGGAAGAAGATGTCACGCTTGCTGTGCTGCTGAAGGTCACGTTGGTCATGCGGGATCTGCACTTGGCAGGCACCAGAAAATTGGGCCTTTTGCGTCGTATGAATGAGACGATTATGTGGTGAATTGAAGCAATGTATAAATATTGTGACCATGTGTATTTATACGTCACGCACAAACAGCTTTCTTAAAATACTAGTTTGAAAACTGCTAGCCAGTCTTCAGATAACCTTTTAAAAATAGAATAATTCTAGTAAAATTAACTAAATTCCTACAGGACACCGATCATGTTGATAAGACAGTCTTGTAGAAGTACGATATCGCTTGGGTGGTTGTCTCCACACATGACTCGACTGTAAGTCGCTATACCGTACATCTGCTGACGCCAATGTTAGGGAGTGTCTCGCAAAGTGTGGAACTGTGTTGTAGTTGCAACTTTACAAATTCATATTCGAATTAATTGTTATCTCATATTGAGTTTATTAGGACAATTAGAGAACATTTACTGGCGTGAAAAATAATTTTACTGAGAATGTGCTATTTTTTTTTACGTATAAATAATCAGTTAAAGCCAAATACCCATATCGAGGATTAAATTAATATTAAGCACTATAAAGGATTGAGTCCAACTGATCTAGATTCGAGCGTTAAACTTTTGAAGCTTGTTCCTGGTGAACTGGACCGTTAACATTTACCATCACAACCATGACAGAACATTGTCAGAAAACAACAAAACAGAAATGACAATCAAGTTCCAGTACCAAATCCCTCAGAAAATACGGATTCTCCTTTCTTAAACTTTTTTTCGGAATTTCCCGGTAAATATGCTGCACTACTGATAGCACAGTTTATTTTTGTTTGTGCTGGAAAATCCTCCCCAAGTTTATATTATGTTGACCTCATTAACATGCTCTATTTTTAGAAGCGCTCAGAAAATTATGCACGCTAGTGAACATACTGCAATGTGTGTGAAATAATACAAATGTTTACTTTAGTTCTGCACAATATTTGAACATGAATTTTCTTTCTTCTTGAAACTAATTAATCCCTTTCACAACACCCATATTATCATCTCTTATGTGTAACTAAACAGTGTTAGCACGTGGCTTACTATAATAAACTAGTGTTCCAAGCCGTCAAAAATGACGCCAGAGATTTTGTGATAATACCCGTGCCATCAAACATTATGGCAAATACTGTTGGAAAGATATTAAATAAAATTACATATAAGAACGCAATGCAATATACTTAGTTTTATATATATGTATTTACAAAGGACAAACGTTTTAATTGAGTATTTCTTTAATGACAACATTCCTTGTGAAAACTAAGACACTTAGTTTTTTACTGCTGCAATTGACTCTGTAATTCGTGTCATATTCGGGTACAAGGTACCTGAATCATAGGGCAATACCCCGCCGAACTCGGTATCCACGATACGGACTCGAGTATATAAGGCTCTGGATCTCTCTAATTTTTTTGAAAGTGACGCGAAACATATAAATAAATAAATATATATAAATATATAAACACACGATGGTCATTCTTAGTATTAGATTAGATAATCACACTTGTTCACTTTGTTGTGCTTTCCTAGTAAGCTCTATACTCGAGCCAACGAACGCGAAAGAACGAATTAAGACCTCGCCGTTGAGCTGATGATTGCACAGTTTGTTGACTCGTCACACTCTTTCGGAGGGAATTACAAAAATCAGTGGAATTTTCTACCGTAATGTCACTGAGTTAGCGACCAGACTCCCTGTTTTTATAATTTGCTGAGTCAGGTGAAGAAATGAGTTGTTGTTACAAAAAATTGTAAACTTCCTCTGGCGAACTATGATAAGCTTTTAACGCTGCCAAAACCAGGTTTAAATCGTTCAATCTAGATTTATGTAGATTTTTAATCAGACCTCTCTTAAATAAATTGTCCTGTTAGCAAATAGCTGACGACGAAATACTACTGAAAACTTTTTAAAATAGCAAGTCAATCACGTGTAACTTTTTCCCACCAATTCTTGGAAAATAAATTATGGAAACATTTTCGCTCGCTACAAATTTTTAGATTTATTGACAAGTACTTATGATATAAACCCGCATATTTAGCATAAGGTGAATAACTGTATGGGATGATGCTGATTTAAACAGAATAAATCTTATTTTAGTGATTTCATATGGAAACTAACGATCGACCGGCAGAAAACTGAACGGAAAAGACAACAAAATGCTAAACTGATCAAAATAGAAGTGTACAGACAAAGAAGAAGACAGACATAGGTTAACAAAACTACAGCATAAAAACTTTATTTTCTGATTGCGATCACCAATAGTTGAAGAGAGTATGTCATGCGTTGTGCTTGAGCAGAAATCGAGGCCTGTTCTCAAGCATGTAGGTCAGCCATGCTCCGGACAGTCGACAAAAAAGTAACGGAACACGAGCCCGAGAACCTACACTCCAAACTCATTGCCTAATATGGCGCTAGAGAAAGCCGGACCTATAGCTGGTCAAGACCGGCCTAGCTAGAGTCATTTTTGTGGAGGATGTGAAAGAAGTACGAGACTTCATTCGGGATTAGAGGAGTGCGAGACTTCATTTGGGGTAAATGAAGTGTGAGACTTCATACGAGATTAAAGGAGTGCGAGACTTCCTTTGGGATTAGAGGAGTGCGAGACTTCATTCGGGATTAAAGAAGTGTGGGACTTCATATGGGGTAAATGAAGTGCACGGTATCATTCCGCGCAAAAAAGTACAAGACTTCAATACGGCAAAAGAAGTACATAGGACTATTAGGAGAGAATGAAGACAATTACGAATGATAAATGGTTATCACACAATATTATGTATGACACACAATTGCATGGATATTTATTTAAAAATGTATCAAATGTTGATTCCGTTTCCGGGCCGAAAAAACCTTTAACTTTCTCTTCTGCTAGTCAGTTGGTGGCACTCATGAACGAACAACCACTCGACAGATCCAGTTTCTGGGGTCTGGTTAATACTGCCACACTCATACATTACAAACCTACTTATTCGAGTCTCTCCTCAGCTACAAGTTCCTTTGCAATGTACTAGAAGACAATTTGTGAATGTATGTATATTTTATGCTATGCAGACACCATTCCTTTATCCTCCATTATTACAATTTAATTTGAAATGAGCTGCAATTCAAAACAAAAATGAATCATTTTTATTTCCATGTAGACACAATACCCCTTCTCCCTCCTGCACTACAAATTATTTTGATAAGCTCTGGAAGTCAATTTATAAATATGTATATGATTTGTGTATTCCTTGTATTTCATCAATGCAGTCACGATATCTCTCCCCTGCACTACGAATTACTGAGGCAAATACCGTAAGTCGGACTATGATGACATTCCCTGCACTCACTACACGTCTGCTGTCCACACCCACTAGCATGTGTTGCCTGCTGTCCACACCCACTAGCATGTGTTGCCTGCTGTCCACACCCACTAGCATGTGTTGCCTGCTGTCCACACCCACTAGCATGTGTTGCCTGCTGTCCACATCCACTAGCATGTGTTGCCTGTTGTCCACACCCACTAGCATGTGTTGCGTGCTATTCTGCTGCACGTTGGTAGGAATGTGAGAGCAAGATCTTACGCAGTAATGCATCAAAACACTTTACTCTGATTTCCATCATAAAATAGAAAGGTATAGATACTAATATCGATCTTAATAATAGCGTGAATGTAAGACTCACTCACTCAATAACATGACAAACAAGAGCTTTATCTTCCGAAAACAGAGAACAACTGAACACTTAATTCTGTGTACGGTAACGCTTTCAGCTTACTTCACTATTTCACGAAATTGTTCTAAAATACATATACAATGTACGAAATTTTATCCGTTAGAGAAATTTTCCTTGACTTTTATTGAAAAGACTTTTGGAAAACTTTTTTTCCTATTGTCTAAAACAGTGTCTAATTAAGTTAGGCTGCAAAACACGGCTATATACATACATACAGGCTGCATTGCAAGGTTATTTACATATTTGTAACGCTTTATATCTACTGTGATGCAAAAACTTCTGCGCCGACAATTCTACCTAACCATCAGATGTATTCTTATAAATATTTGCATTTTAGTTTACTATAGAATTTTCGTACGTATTCTTAGTTACAGTACTCTCGTAGGTATTCTTAGTTATAGTACTCTCGTATGTATTTTTAGTGACAATATTCTTCGATACATGTGCTGTCCTGGGATTTTCTTATATGCAGTAACTGCTACAGAAACAAATAACTGACTAGCTTAATCTTGGAATGCAGAAATTGCTGTATACTTCATTTGTGACATGGTAGGAACTCGGAATAAGTTGAACAGGATACTAGCGGTTGCCTGCTGGCTGTACCAATCAATGTCACCAGTCCTCACTCACGGCAAACTCAAGGCGAGTCAGTCGTGACTGCCAATCTGCTCTGGATTTTGTGTGGTATTTTCGTTTACGTTCGTAAACAATGGCTTTTATCGTCATTACGAACATAAGTGCGTTATTATCAATAAATTATACAGTGCCATGTATGTGTTACTCTCATTAATATTCCACCACCTGAAGAAACTGTTTCTAATTTCACATTAATTTTTAGAACATAGATCACATGAACTGTGTCCTCGAAAAATAATCTGATCTAAAGTTTCATCTATAAAATAAAATTATAATCGACGTATTTTTGTGATCTTAGTACAACTAACACTGAATTCAATGGCTTCTTTTGTAATATGCGGATATATGGAAGAATAACTTTCATGGGTTTAATATCTTATGCTCTTTCATCGATTCTGGTATTGTTCAAAAAATCATATATTTGTTACTAATATTGACCATTATTCGGTGCCTTGCGCTTCGAACAATTATGTGAGCATTTTGAACTGTAGCTTTACTCCCAAATGTTGACCTCTTCTGCTTCTATGAAGGTTTGACTCCAAATAATTTTTTCCGTTCATATTGCTGACTGAAACCATTTTATCACAAAGTCAATTGTTTTTTATCGCATTGAGATTTCATGTCCTCAGTGTGACGGGTTTATAACTTGCAAAGACTGTACTATTATATTATTGTTATTGAACATTGTTACTTCTCTTCTCAAAACAGTACAAATAAACGTCTCAAGGTTCTGTACTGAGAACTTCCGACTAAAGATACACAAAACTAGGTTCATCAGAAACAAAAGAAATTTGTCCTCGCTCAGAGTTATGAACGGAGCAGATGCTTTTGCGGTTGAGCACTCGCTGCTGCGCCGCGCTAGTTCTTTGCAAGCCACGTAACCCAACAACGTGCATGCTGTATTGAAAACAGATGAAAGAGACAGCCAAGCATCCTATGTATTGAGCTGATTATGTACAATTTGTACAAATTTCGTTAGGAACTCCCGTTTATTCAGCATTCACTGACACATTCACAACAGACTGCTATTGGCTACAGCGATAACTTTTTAGCAAGTAGTCGAAAGTGGCTTTAGTTCGACAAATAGTGTCAAGCGTACAGAAATGTACGAAGTCATTAGAAGATTGATATTTTTACCAGAAAACTGTAGTGATTTAAGCTATATCCTTACCAGCATTGGAAGTGTGTCTGCGATAATAGGCTAAGACTGACACAAAATAGCATACAGAAAGTCGTTTACACGTTAAAAGATAGTAAGCCTTCTATGCGTAATGAGAGTTCAGTTGAACTGTCGCAATGAGAGCCACAACATCACTGTTTCCAGACAGAAACAACGGAGTAACGATGTAGTGTGAGTCACAAGTGTTACGACAAGTCATCATGACGTACAGACGGAGTAACGGTGTGGTGTGAGTCACAAGAGTTACGACAAGTCATCATGACGTACAGACGGAGTAACGGTGTGGTGTGAGTCACAAGAGTTACGACAAGTCATCATGACGTACAGACGGAGTAACGGTGTGGTGTGTGTTATGAGAGCTACAAATCATCATGACGTACAGACGGAGTAACGGTGTGGTGTGTGTCACAAGTGTTACGACAAGTCATCATGACGTACAGGTGGAGTGACTGTGTGGTGTGAGTCATGAGAGCTACAAGTCATCATGCCGTGCAGTGAGCCTTGGTTTCGAGAGTCGTAGAAATCAAGGCAACAGGAAGCTCAGCTCAATTAACACACGCAAACCATGCAATGAGAGGCAGGTATCAAGTTAATAGTCATCACTACCAGTGATTGCGTGTGTCAATTGTGGATATACTTGATAATCATGTGGAGGATGTATCAACAGTTCACTGTAATGTTAAAACTGAAATTAACGTTTTTCGTGAAGCAATATTTCCCTCAGTAGAAAAAATTAAATTTGCAGGCACTAAAATAGTGAAACAATTGGTAGTGAGCTAGTGTTTTGGAACTTGATTGGTTTTCTATGAATTTTGTATGTCTTAATGAGACAGAACTCACTTCCCATCAGCATGTGATGATGTTTATGGGAAGCAGCATCACATTCACAACAGCCTCACAGTTATAATTATGAGCATCGTACTTAACTAGCGATATTTTTGTGAATGAATAACAGGGTTTGTGTACTTATTCTTATAGGAATTAAAAATAAACATGTTCTTGAGCTAAATGAATCGTTTTTTGATGTACAAACTTTACTGATTTAATTATATTGAAGATTACTGTCTAGTTTCATTCGGAACGGACTCAACAGACTCGGTGTAGACTAGTGGTAAACTATTACAGAGTCTGCTTGTAAAAGTTGTTTTTTATTCTCCAGAATAATTTAGTGTAGTTTCGCGTTCAATTCATGTGCTCAGTCATTGGTCAACATACATAAACCTTGACATAGCAAATAACATCGATATCACCACCGTAGTATTGATCTTCGTCAAATAATTTGGGAGTTTCTGATCACAGTAAATTTTCTGTCAAATACCAATGAACGATTCATAAAGACACTCTAAGTTCAGCTGTGGTTGTTATAATAAAATTGAAAGTGTGCTCAGCAAGAAATTCAATATTACGTCTACTCTTCACTTCAAACGCTGTAAAAATTATAGGTCAACACAGAGAGCAACGGACCCGCTTGAATACTCGATGTTCTTTACATTTCTATGACACTTATGAAACAAACTTGATTGCATCTCATTTCTGGATAAAACAAAGTAATTCAAATTATTATTGTAGTAATGCGTTATGGAATTGTTACAGTTTGTTAACGAGTTCAATACCTTGTATACGACTAGAGTAAACTCGGTACAAACATTTAATGTTGGTACGTGTGACTCAAGAGTGACACAAGGCGTGGTGAGGCAGAGGGGTGAATTGGTGCTGAATTCTATGCATACGTTCTTCGATTTTTTCCTTCTTAATAGAGTCTTACCTAACTGTTCTAATTATTATAAGAAATTAAATTGAATTACATGGATCTTGAAGCCTAAATTACAGTATTCAGTTAGTGTAAATTTCTCACATAAAGTCAAAGAATGGTTTCATATTTGATAATCATAAATATGGGTACTCTCAAATGTACATACATACTATGGCTTGCTGCCTCTCAATAGCCATGAAGAATCAGACTATTTTTCAAGATTTAAAAACCTATTTAGGGTTTTTGGTACTCCTCAATTAAACCCGAATTTATTGAAGAAACTTTCGAGAAACATTGCCGTGTAAAAACGTGTGTAGCTTGAATCATATTACTATAAAATAATGCTTGAATGCTGTTCTTTAAAGTGGATGGGGAAGTTACTACTCTCACATGCTTGCTAAAATTTATGAATCATCTGAACTTCCTCACTTTGGCACGAAGAATAACGGCCCCTGCTATTGGGTAAAACCTTCTAAAGAAAAGATGTCTGAAAGAGAATAAAATGAACACGAAGAGGACCTGATGGTCATGGCAGCCAGAAGAAAATTCTCGATGCCATTTGCACACAGAATAGATTATTTGTTTTAACGATGCATTGTACGTCAATAATCTTTATTTTCTAGTCATACGAAGTTTAAATCGTTACGCTTGCTGTGTGCCAATACTCTTGTAATACGAATATTTCACCGCAAGCACGTCTTTACTGAGTACATTATATGATTTTTATTTCTTACCTCAATTAAAAGCTTCAGCAGTTTGTTAGTGTAGCTATAGAGAGAAAGATGCAAGCGTGCGACACACCACAAGTATCAGTGTTCAACTGGCGCAAGTAGCGGGCAGCGAGCTTTATATAGCTCGGTCATTCGGTCCTCGCTCTGTTATGCTGGTGGTTGTTTCTTGATCACACAGTAGGGAAAAAATGATCGGAAACGCGATATAGAAAGACTTTTGTAGTGTAATTACTGTAGCCACAATTAGATAGGCGAACCGTGCCTTAGCGACAGAGCTGTGTGATTTCAGTTCATGTTTCTCGTCTGTTACAGTCGGAAAACAACTTAATTGAACAATAATTATTAACTTTTAAAATACTAAAGCATGTGATGCAAATTATTCCATTTACTCCTTGAAATTTTCTCTCCCCAGTTGACTTTCCTCGACTTACTAATGTGATGTGACGAAGCACTGACTGCTTCAGTATTAGAAATGATTACTGGAAAAACAAAGCAATAATTCCCATCTCATTAACTTATGGAAGAATTTACCAGCAGAAGGATTAGTGATTAGGGTACCTGCATCCTAGTCCTAAATTGCAATGCTACCAGAGGATTTACAAGAGAATCGGATACTTTTAAGATCAAGTTACATTTTACTTCAGTTATCAGATTCATATTGCATGAGTAGAACTGATTATGCTAAGCTCTTACGATTTATAGATCCATGAAGTAGCTAACGCAAATAACTACCAGCCATTTGAAAATCAAGTCTTGAGAACGGACAAAATGTTCTAATCTTCGAATAGCATACAGGGGGAGCTCGGTTAACGAGTTCTTTTCTCACATTAAAGTGCAGTATTTTTACACTTCTTTCAAGTCGCTGATCCCACTTCGTGATAGATTTTACTCGTTAACAGAGCAAGAAGTAAGCTTATGTGCTTCAAAAATACCGTAATAAAGTATAAAAAACGAGCTCGTTTAGCGAGCGTCCACTGTATTACCATTTATTAGTACTTTACATTGTACGTTACCTTTAAAAAGATCACAAAATGTATGTTTTTTATGAAGAAACCTATTTTAATTGCATCGTATTTTAAAAAGAAATAATTAAACATCAAAAAGCTAAAATTAGAGAGTAATGAGTTCGTTTAAACTTTTAAACACGATGATTTTCAGATTTGTGTATTCTCCAAATGAGCGCGTGCTGTGAATATGCTCTTAAAACTTATGTTTTGGTGCTATTGTTCACTAATGACCCCCATATCCACTTACATTTAATAATTTTCACTAATATCAATCAATGCTCACTATTATTTACTAATATTCACTAATCTTTACGAATATTCACTGATATTCATTAATGATCCCTACCATTCAATAATGTCTCCTCTGGTATTCACTAATGTCCACTGGTATTCACTAATGTTCACTGGGATTCACTAATGTTCACTGGGATTCACTAACGGTCACTAATATTCACTAATATTCACTGACATTCGCTAATATTCACTTACATTTACTATTATTCAGTAATATTCTTGTCCGGCCGGAGAGTGACACTCGGTACAGTTGATGGAGATGCCAGAGAGCTCAGTCGTGATATCACTTCAGTTATTGATGCAGCTCCTCTCTACACTGTTCCTACTTACACTGTTCCTACTTACACTGTACCTACTTACACTGTTCCTACTTACACTGTTAATACTGACCCTGTTCCTTCTTACACTGTTCCTACTGACCCTGTTCCTACTTACACTGTTAATACTGACCCTGTTCCTTCTTACACTGTTCCTACTTAGAGTGTTCTCTAAAACCGGGGTGTTTTTTACTTTTTCTTTTTTCTGTTATATTTCAGGCTTATTAATTGGTGCTTTTTTTACCTGATGAACGTTCCAATATTAAAAATGTTCAGTTTTCATAATGCACAACAAAACACAAAAAAATTTTTTTGAATAGAAAACAAATTGTATCTTACCTAGAGCTAAGTAAAATTTTATATGAATTTATGCTTGCTATCCAGATTATTATTCTTCTAAGGCTTTTAGATACATACATATATTTTAATGTTTTTGTGTTATTTTTTTTACTTATCGAAGGCATAATCAAAAAATTCATACGTCAAAGTTACAATTGCTTTGTTACAATAAGTGACTGTAAGACCTCAGAACTTTAGTCCAGAATAGCTTTTCTTATCTATATCAACATCTAAATATTGATATTGATAATTTGACACATTCACCCTGTTTTATTTTATTTCATTTTTTTCACTCTTTTTCTCTGATATGTAACGTCCGTTCATATTAAACACGATATTTACAGATAACTGTAACAATCATTAAATTAAATCGATCATCAGCAAGCCATACCATACGGTCAACTAGTAATTATAAATTACAATTTCAATTTAATAAAAATTACAACAGCATGTTTTAAGTTTTCACTCTCATAATTTTCCTTTTTCGGTCTTTATCGGATGTTAAACATCCAATTCAGTTAAATGTAATGAGATCAATTCCAAGCTGTACCTAAAGAAAATATTTCGCTTCTCACCTAAAATGCGTATAACACCTACCACGTCAGAATTTACATGTATCACCAATGACTACCTCAAGTCATCATTGAAAAACTGAAGTTTCATTCGTTTCCCCATGTATATTTAACGTTCATTGCGTGATGTGAATGTTTACGTATACCCGTAGGTACTGCTGTTCTATCTTCTATGATACTATGTATAGAAGACCTACCACTTAAGAATTTTATGATAAGGCATCTTTAAAAACCAATGCTGTTACATTTAATATGTCCCAACTTTATTGGATATACACGTTTTTGTTTTGTTTGTGATTTGTTCTAACTTACACTGTTCCAACTTTTTGGCTTAATTTTTTGCCTATTACTTTGTAAGGATGATTAAGACGCGTCACACGAGTAGGACATTCATTAAGTACACAGTTCCTGGTATGGATATTGTTTGATGCAAGACATCACCAAAAATCTGGTTACATATCCAAGGTCCCTATTAAATAATGCACTGATTTTAAAAAGCTGAATTTAACACGAATTGGGAATAATTAGTATTTATCATTATCACCCACTAAACCCATAAGAAAGGAGAGTGGGAGTCATCATAATATGACTGTGAACACATTCAAAAATCGTCTCGATAAATTTTGGATTACGAACCCCCCCAGTACTACATCCTACCAACTATGTCCCTAACTCCTTAAGGTTAATGTATGATTGAGATAAATGCTCGTGACATAAACGCCTGTGCGTGAGTGATATGTGTGCACACGAATAAATTGACTTACGTGGTTAAGGTGTACGTGCATGACTAATGGATTTACTTTAGACGGCATGGGACTTCGGTATTGAACCAAGAATGAGCCAAACGGCACGTTCCTATTACCTTATTCTATTCTTTTCTATTCTTGTGCCTGTAGGTTAAACCTAACTTGTGCCTGTGGGTTAAACCTAACTTGTGCCTGTGGGTTAAACCTAACTTGTGCCTGTGGGTTAAACCTA
>VCRD01000242.1:552524-566792 GCA_006783055.1 Trinorchestia longiramus
ATCCCGCTGCCGACATGGTTGACGCAGCTGGAAATACGGCATGGGACTTGGGTAAAACAACCGAATAATTATCGAAGTAATTATCTGACTCAAGAATGGGCCAGAAGGTTCGTTCCTATAGCCTCATTCAATTCTATTCTATTCTATTCTATTCTATTCTATTCTATTCTATTCTATTCTATTCTATGATACCCGTGTAGATTTTGAATCGAGCACAGTTGCCATTTGATGACGACATCCGAGTCTTGCTCTTATGGAAGTGCCACAAATTTACGAGTTTCTCAGTAAGCTGTGCTGCATAGCTGTGCTAAGGCTGTCCTTGAGTTATTGAAAAATTATTGTACATTTGAACAGTTATTTAAATGATATTTTGAGCATGTAGAATAGTCAATTGAGAGACTTAAATGCATGTAATTTTTCCTATAAATCAGTCAACTAACAGGCAAATTCAACAAGCCATTGGTCATTTAGACAACCATTGCTGAATATAAATGTCTGCCATTTCAAGGAATGTTTTGGTCGCCTTTTTCATCGATAGAAAGTTACTAAATTAACTTAAGAAATTATAGGTACAGCTTTCAATACCTCCAAATTTTATTTCTCCGAATGTGATGAATTATTCGCGTTTAATTTAGTTGGAAATACTAGCAATTTAACGACGACATTTAATAAACTTTTCCATGTTATTGCTTGAATTTCATCAAAGCTATTCCCCCAATGGGCATCCTAGAAACGTGCAAGTATGGACACGACAGCGTCCAGGAACCTCCTCTTATGACCTGCATTGATCTACACGCTTCTGTGAACGACGCTCATGTGATGTGACACAAGCTCTCTGGAGTTCAGTTTTTAAAAGAAAGCATCCTTGAGGTTCTTAATCAGAGAAAAAACTGCACGCACAGGCTTCCTCATCTCGTGAAGAAACATGATGGCAACTCGCTCAGCTTCAATGTATGTGATAAATATTTACCTTTTATTACCTTCTGTCTGCAACTGAAGGTAAGAAAATAAGTGTTTTCGTGTTCTGCGTGCATATACACAACCGATATGTTGAGAGAGAGACTCTCGTCGTTAACGTCATTTTTTAGTTTACCTCATAATTTATTTAAATAATTTAAATTTCTTCGAAGTTCGATAATTGATATTCAATGTCTATTTATTTTATTAACACGTAAAACAACTGTACATTTCCCTAATGACAAGGTACCATTAAAGCTCTATGGAAGGCACGTTGCACAATTCATGAATATCCTATTCCGTGACATCTACGTGATACACATTTATATTACAGAGTTCTAAGGAAAATTGGTGCGTTCTAGGAAGAACCAGTGAATGTCCATACAGCCACTGAGAGCGCTGAATTGCCGGATGCAGCGGATGTGCGCTGCATAGCATCGCATGCTGTCATGGAATGCAGCAGTTCTCGTTTTGGATCTCTGTTTAAAATAGAAAAATTAAACTGTAGCTTTGTATTAAGAAATGTATTGCACAATATGACGTGCACGCAGTAATGTTGTAAACTGATCTTAATGAGCGTCTGTTGTTCTGAACGAATTTTCTAGGGAGTATTGAACATCATTATTATACTTTGTCTAAGAACAGTTGTATAGCCAATATTTCCAGCAAATTTTTTCAGAATGATAAGCTACTTCTATTGCTCTCTAATGCGATCAATTGGTGTTCCTTGGCAAGTATTCGAAAAAGAAAGGAGCCTAAGAAGTATATACTGAATTAATATTTATCGTATCAGCTATTGAAGTTTTGACTCTTGCAATCCGACGGTTTACTGATCGCCTGCCTTCAATTTGAAGTTGTGCTTGTTGATCTCGGTGTTAAAAATTATCAACATATATAGTAGACTATGTATCTCCATCTCTCTTTCTTAGAATCTGTGTGTGTGAAATCAGAACGGGTATGCATGTATTACAAGCACTGTATTGTACATACCAAAAGAGCCGGATCACTATAAAATACTGCATTTTTTCCCCGTTATTAGCTTTCTTTTCTTACACGACCATGTTATCGGGTAGATAAGATACAGAATGGAAGTTCCGTATATATGTATTAATCAAAAGTATTCATTTAAAACACAATAAAGTTATTGATACCTAGAAATAACATAATCGATGTGTTTTCGGCAATTCTATAATTCGTCGTAAGTCTTTATTACATTCAACTTTACAATAATATTAAATTAGTCGAATCTAAATCGTGGAATTTTCACGGGAACTATCTAGTTACATAATAAATAAAGAATCAGATGTGAGAAATTCTTAGCATATCATTATCATGTTATGCATAGGTTTGTAGAGTATGGTGGTACTGTTCATGTGTGTCTGGCTAGTAACCGCTACACTATGACGAGGCAGTGATTTGCATTAACATACTGTGCATCAACTTTACAACCAATTTTTAGTACACACGTTTAACGTGTACTTCTTGCTCTTTATGTCATTACTGTTGTCAGTATGAATATTATACTGCTGAAATGATCAAATTAAAATATGTTGAATTTGTGTTTACTATGCACTAAACTTTATTTTATATGTATGGAAAGATAAATAAAGATCCAGTAAATTTTTGAAGAAACATTTTTTCCATTAATTTTGAAAATAACACAACCCTTTTTCGAAGATACAACTTGCATCATCACAAGTACAGAAATGCTCGAAAGCACCACAAAAAAGAGCAAAAGATAATCAAACCTAAATAAGATTACTTAGTTTTGTAGAAAAATTAGTTACTTTGAGAAGATTGCTTTCGTTTCTATTCAGAAAATCAATCTCTTAGATCATTTATTATCATTTACAAGGTTTCTGTTCTAAAATTTAGCAGCGAGTCCTGATGCTTTCTGCGTTGCTTCGTTGCCAGCAAGTGTTGGAATATGCACACTGTATGATAGGTGCGTGGCTTGTGGTCTGAACTCTTGTATGCACGTGTGGCGGCGCCCATCAATCATTCAAATCGTTTGTTGTAAATCGAAATTTGTGTTTCGTTTTCGAAATTTTTCACGCTGGATCATTTAATACTTCTAAAATTTATCGGATACACTGTTCTTTTCTGCTGACTTCAATTGGTTCTCTTTGCTTACAACACTAAGCCAGCACGACAACGCTCACTGTACCTGGCATCAGTTGACGGCAGTCCAAGACCTGCGACACTACGTAACTGTAATAATTTTATACACTATGTTGAGATTCGGATCCATGTCAATTACTATGGTCTGATGCAACTTCGATTCCCAAATATTATTTTCTTAAATGTGATTCATGCTTATTATTAGGGCCTCGTCCTAATTTTATTGTTCAAGACTTTGCATCCTAAAATGGTTTTGCTGATCATTTAAGTAAATGTAAGTAAGTAAGTAAATGTACGCTGCCTTTCATTTTAAAAGCTTATATCCGCTCA
The DNA here is from genome assembly GCA_006783055.1 of Trinorchestia longiramus. Taxonomy (NCBI): domain Eukaryota; kingdom Metazoa; phylum Arthropoda; class Malacostraca; order Amphipoda; family Talitridae; genus Trinorchestia; species Trinorchestia longiramus. The sequence continues at coordinate 555,933 of VCRD01000242.1, forward strand.
TTTCACAGGCATTAAGACTTAGAAGCTCGTACCTGATGATGTCAGCGGAGGAACATTGATGCTAGGTCCCATCAATAAGTACTGGAGTTAGCCTCGGTGTACGTCCACCATATCAATTTGGTGACGAAACTACAACTTATATAGGGTGTCCCACAAGTAACTGACCCTTTTGATTTGCTAATAAACCGAAAACTATTAACGCTAGGATATTAAAACTTGTTTTATTCGAAAGAAATACCTTTTTATGGCACAATAGAATACTTGGTATCCTATTTACGAACCAGCTTGACATTTGATTTTTGCTTCATTGCAAACCCTTAATTTTCATCATGTCTCCATACAGCAAAGAAGAAAGAATAAGAATTTTGCAAATCTACACACGGACAATGTCAACAACAGAAGTGCAACGTGATTGCAGAAATTATTTCAGAAGAACAACCAGTCCTTCGAAGAACACAATTAAATCGGTGTATCGAAAATTGACGGACACTGGAAATGTTAATGATAAACAACGATCGGGAAGATTTGGAATAATTAACACGATTGTGATAATCATTAGGCAATAACTGTTGAGTTAATTTAATTTTGTAAGGATATAATTTCAAGTCTTTTTTAAGAATGCGGTATAATGTCGATCGGGAAATGGATAATTGAGTTGAACGTTTTCTGATGGAGGCTTTAGGATTATCTGTAACACTTGCAGAAACTCGCTCGACTACAGCTTCAGTTCGAGTTGATTTTAATCTTCCAGATCGTTGTTTATCATTAACATTTCCAGTGTACGTAAATTTTCGATACACCGATTTAATTGTGTTCTTCGAAGGACTGGTTGTTGTTCTGAAATAATTTCTGTAATCCCTTTGCACTTCTGTTGTTGACATTGTCCGTGTGTAGATTTGCAAAATTCTTATTCTTTGTTCTTTGCTGTATGGAGACATGATGAAAATTAAGGGTTTGCAATGAAGCAAAAATCAAATGTCAAGCTGGTTCGTAAATAGGATACCAAGTATCCTATTGTGCCATAAAAAGGTTTTTCTTTCGAATAAAACAAGTTTCAATATCCTAGCGTTAATAGTTTTCGATTTATTAGCAAATCAAAAGGGTCAGTTACTTCTGGGACACCCTGTACATTTCATGTTCGCTCTGAAGTGCATGTTAAAAGTTTATTTTTTATAGCAATATAATGTTTAACCCTTCACTGTGCTATGAAATATGTATAATAATATCTTCAAATACTGATATTCATCTGCCTAAATTGTTAAAAAATAATAATTTGTACGAGTATGTCCCTCAAAATTAATTTTACACTAAGGGTTTCAATCATTAGTATGACTCTCAAAATTAATTTCCCACGGCAGGGTTAAATTAAGCAATTTCAGTTCCGTACTCTACAAAGTAGGCGTGAGATTGCATTTATTGTGTGTGTGATAGCGCTGAGGCGTAGCTGTGATACGCACATCCTGTCAACTTAAAGCTGCCTTCAAAGCCCCAATTACAAAACGAGCTGCTTCTCCACCTCCAACCGACCTCATACATATTGTTTTTTCAAGTTAGTAGGGCAGTAATTCCGCTAAGCGAGATAACGAAGATTGCAGAGTTTAAAATTTGTGCGGAAGATTAAATTCTATCCTATAGATAAAAACCATAAATTACAAGCATAAAATGATTTGATGAGCGATCATGCAGGACCAGACAAAAAATTGCAACACAAAAACTAAGAAGACACATTGGAGTGAGCTCTCAAATAACCGCGTAGTTTCGCACTGCCCATCCAGACGAACTTTCCATGAACATTTCTCATAAATACTAGACAGTTCCCGTGGAAAATCCACGATATAGATTTGATTAATTTGAAATTATTAAAAGGATAAATGTATTAAAGATTTACGACGAACTATTGTATTTTAAGTGAATACTTTTCATTAATTTACATATACATATTATACATACATCTATACTATAATATGAGCCGCGTCCGTCCCTCCGTCTGTCTGTCCGTGTGTCACACTCTTCTAATCGATAACTTTGATAGCAACAAGGATAAAACTTAAGAAATACAAGAAATCATTCTATTGCATTATTTTTCTGTGGCAATTCAATTCCCTTTCACTTGCATTATGGTATCCAGAATACACAATCGATTTATTTTTACAAACAGAAATTTTCTTTGGCCCTTTTTCTGATGAAATTCATCATGATGCTTTGATACTTTTAATTGCTAATGCGAAAAAAAACGTTTTAAATTAGTTTGACCAGTAACTTGGCTACCACCTAGTATAATATAATGCCAAAGATTTTGAAAATTGAGTTATTGTTTTCGGAATTGTGATTATCTTGAAAAGCTTCAAAGAGATAATAGAGGACATTTCAGAATAAAATTCCGGAAAAAAAGGCCAACATGGATAGAAACGTGTCCAACCGTAAGAGAGAAGCAGCAAGACTTCGACAGCAAGAAAGACGCCGAGGACTATCGGACGAACAACGCGAAATGGCAAGACGAAGCAATGCTGCTCTCCAACGAAAAGCTAGAGCTAACTTGACCTCTGAACGGCGTTTGGTAATTCTACGGAATAATGCAGAGCAACACCGAGTAGCTAGAGACCTTAACACATGAAAAAAGAAAGGAAATTCTTCGGCATGACGCTAAACAACATCGAGTGGCACGAGAGAATTTAACTCAAGAAAGAAGGGATGAAATTCTTCAGATCGATTCCGAACAGCATCGAGTTGCACGAGAGAATTTAACTCAAGAAAGAAGGACTGAAATTCTTCAGATTGATGCTCAACAGTATCGACTTGCACGAGCGAATTGAAGTCTAGAAAGAAGGGATGAAATTCTTCAGCAGAATGCAATTGCTCACAGATTAGGTAATTATTTATATTAGACGGGCATTGCACTAGTATGTATAATAGACAGTGTATTTCTATCTCTCTCTCTTTCTCTCTCTGTATCTATGTGTATTCGTCCCATTATTTCTTATCTGTTACTGAAGAAAAATTATTGAACTGAAATCCTAACGGGTATGCATGTAGTATAAGCATTGTATTGTGGATACCAAAGTCGCTGGATCACTATAAAATACTCAATTTTTTCTGTTATCAACTTTTATTTCTTACACGGCCATGTTATCGGTAGATAAGATACAGAATGAAAGTTCTGCATATATTCATGAAAAATATTCAGAATCTGATAATACCACAGGTAAAACTAAAATATGAATTTTGTTTCATTGATCCATAATTTCATCACTTTTAAACCAAGTAATTTCAACAGGTACTATCAGGGTCATGTTATCGGAAGATAAAATACAGAATGGAAGTTCCGGATATATAAATGAAAAACATTCATTTAAAACACAAAAATTCGTTGCAAGTCTTTAATACATTCATCTTTAGAATAATTTTAAATTAGTCAAATCTAAATCGTGGAATTTCCACAAGAACTGTCTACTATTATACAGTGTGTCCAAAAAAAACAGACCAAACTTTGAATTGATAAAGCTCTGCAGTTATTGTTGATAATTTAGTTCTGTAAAAACCAGCTTGTTCTCTAAATATTTGTCCGTTAAAAGCAAAAATTTTATTTTGTTTCCTTGCACGAAATTGATACAATACCGTCGTTAGTAGAGGAAATCGAAAGTACGTTTGCTCCGGGGTATGAATGAAACTCAAAAGTCTAAGAATAAAAAATTATAATACTTTAATAATCAATATCTCATCTAATACTAAGAATGACCGTCGTGTGTTTATATATAAATATATATATATATATATATATATATATATATATATATATATATATATATATATATATATATATATATTATATATTATATATATATTTATTTATTTATATGTTTCCTGTCATGCTCTTAAGAATAGATTAGAAGAAATTAGCTCTGGCAGTCTTGGTATCAGTTCAATGGTAAATTAATACACTGATTTTCACTGTACAAGTGCACTATAATTAATAAATCACTTTAAAAAAATAGAGAGATCCAGAGCCTTATATACTCGAGTCCGTATCGTGCATACCGAGTTCGGCGGGGTATTGCATATTACAATATACATACACAAGCTCGCAGTTGATTTCAGTAATGCTGAATTTCTGTATCTAAGATATGACACGAATGGCTATAACTACTTATATTTCGGCTCAAAAATACTGTATTCTAAGTGTTTATTACTGTCAGAAGAAAAATAAGTTTTCTTTGAAATAAGCTTAAGCATGGAAACTCCACTCGAACGAAAAAAAAGACTGAATCGAGAACGAAAAAGAAGAGCGAGAGAAAGACTATCTCAAGAACAACAAGCCGTAAGGCAACAGAGGCGGAATCAGTATGCAAGTAGTTCACAAGAACGACTAGAGGCCATACGCTCAGCAGCACGACCATGGCAGGCGCAGAGGCTTGAACAGGAGGGTGATGACCAGCGTTATGTTCGTAGAAGGAATCTCATAATAGCAGTGCAAGAAAGAATAGCTGCTGAAACCTGAGGCACAATCAAGTCAAAGGAGAGAAGTTATGATGCTGAAAGTGCAGCAAAAAATTGTCAATCAAACTGAAGAAGAGGAAAATCAAAGAAGAGATGAGATGAGACAGAGAATGCAGCAAAGGATTGCCGATGAAACTGAAGAAGAAACATATCAAAAGAGAGAAGATTCAAAATTTAGAGCACAGCAAAGAATTGCCGGTGAAACTGAAGAAGAAGCAAATCAAAGAAAAGGTGACATGAGACAGAGAATGCAGCCCTAGATTTGCCATCATTTCTGATAGCACGGATACTCTAGTTACCAATGAATATCCTTTAATAATAACATGATGAAAATCTTCCACTTCATTTTAAGCCCCTTTTCCTTCAACATGACCTCCATTCTTTTCTAAACATAATTGCGCCCTCGATCTCATTGCTTACACTGCCCTCCTAACCAACTGTGGATTTTCCTTAAGTAGGTTCACTTCTCGGATGAGACTCTCCCGTAACTGATTTATGTTTTCTGGTGGAGTAGTATAAACTTAATTATTAAGATAACCCAGTAGAAAAAATCGTAAGCGGTTAGATCCGGTGATCTCAGAGGCCACTCAATATCATGATTGCGGGCTACAATATGAGTACCAAAGAGCTCTTCTATTATTTCTCTGACAATGATCTGCCCCTGAGCTGGGGCTCCGTCTTGAAACAACCATAGTCTATTGAACCGGTAGCCGTAAATGTGTTGCAAAGACTATATTTTTGTTAATCATGTTGAGGTACATAAGACCATTCAAATTGTTATCGTAGAAAACTAGACCTACAAGAAAGCCATTCCCGCATAATCCAATCCAAAGAGAAAATTTTATATTCATGTTTTATTCATGCAAGTGGGATTGTACATACTGATTTATATAAATAACAAGCTGGTCTTTACAGAACTTAATTATCAACAATAACTGCAGAACTTTATCAATTCAAAGTTCGGTCTGTTTTTTGGGACACCCTGTATATACAGAACTACGATGCTGGATCTTATTTGTCGATAACATGGCCCAAATAGTACCCGTGAAAATTCCACGGTTTGAAAGTGATTAAAAATAAGGAAGTATGAAATAAAATACATTTTTCAGTTTTCCTCGTGGTATTATCAGAACCTGAATATTTTTCATGAACTTATACAGAACTTCCATTCTGAATCTTATCTACCGATAACATGGGCGTGTAAGAGAAGAAGTCGAATAATAGGAAAAACTGGCGTATTTCATAGTAATTATCTGGGCTTGCGATACCAAGTCCCAGATTTCGAGGGTTTGAATCCCCGCGCAGCCCTCGAATTTCCTATGCTTGTGACGTAGGAACCAGAGAGGCTGACAGACGGGCGGGATTGACCTATTTCCTCAAGCTTGCAGGTCATCGCACATGTGCCAACATGCCTCTACTTCCTGGCACATGATGGAGGGAACAGTCGCTGTAACCATGATTGCATGAACTTAAAAACCATTGATGTTTCATGTATGCCTGAATGGAATGAAGTCCATTTCTGTTTTTCTTATCCACAATGAATTTCACATGAAACTAAGCTTCAGCTTAGTTAAGTCCAGTTTGTATAGGAATATTGCTCGGAAGTGATGTACTGGAATATTCGCCGGCCCCAGTAGAAATAACTGATGTATTGGAATATCCATCTTCGGTATCTACGTTCAGCAGAAAAATAAAATATTTAGTGTACGTACGGACCCAAAAATGATTCTTCGTCTGATTACAAGATGGTGATATACTTCATATGATACTGTACTTCTATGCCCGGGTGTCAAGGAAAACAGTAAAGCTGGCAATTATTTTAAACACACATTGTAGTCAAAGGTAACAAAGTTTGCTATGTTTGACAGGCAAATCTTAGAGATAAAAACTTTTATTTTATGTGATCTTATTAGCTTATATGTAATGCACGTAAAATACACAAGACATTCAGGCTCATTTGTATGACTGCCTCTCAACGCAGAGGAACCATTATGCATCAAAAATGCAGCAGTTACTCGATTTCCGATTACGCTTTCCAAATTCTAATCTAGACGCGAGTGGACTTATTAATAGTAGAATATTTAATGCCGCTTTTAAAAATGTAGTTGGATGTTAATGAATTTTAAGGATCCGGTTACCTAGCTTTGATACATAATTTACAATCAAAGTTTTACTTGTTCTCAATAAGAGATTTTAAACATGCTGCCTCCATTTTGTTCTTCAATGATGCAATACTTCTGACTTTTTTGAGTTGGCGTAATTTTTCATTACTTTCATACATTTATCTTATTGATAAAAACATTATTTATTTATACCTGAAATAACGGAGCATATCAATAAACGTTACAGCATCACTCATTACATACAATCCCTAATAAAATTGATGAGAACAATTGGGGAGTGTAAAATTGTCCCGTACAAGACTGATCACTCTCAGTAACCTTGAGTCGTATAATAAATTACTTAATTTTTTACCATCCTTAGTTCATGATAGGTTCATCAATGGCTAATTAAATGAGGAAGTCAAGTTAATCGTAATCATCAATTTGTGATGAGACATGAAAATAACATTTTTGTTAAATTCAGTTATTTAAAAGTACTCAACATTCAGTTATTTATCAATACGTAATATTCAGTTATTTAAAAATATTCAATATTCAGTTATTTAAGAGTATTCAATATTCAGTTGATTGTCAGTAGTAATATTAACCTAGTCGTCATAGTGTTAAACTAATGACCATGGTAGTAATAGTAATACTAGCAATATTAACCTAGTCGCCATAGTGTTAAACTAATGACCATGGTAGTAATAGTAATACTAGCAATATTAACCTAGTTGCCATAGTAGTACAGTAATACTATCAATATTAACCTAGTCGCCATAGTAGTGAAGTAATACTAGCAATATTAACCTCGTCACCATGACATTTTAAGTCCTTTCTTCTATGTTAGCCTTGTTCTACTTGTGGAATGCCATAATAATTAATGCCCTTACCATTGCATCATAATGAGATCGTTTCATCTGAAAGTTTTTATTCAAGTTAGCTACGGTACGTCAAAATTCTACTCCATGATAGTGAATACTGAACAGCTCGAGTTAGCGATATTACTTCAAATGTGAAATTGAACTCTAAAAAAACAGTGAAAAAACTAAATTAAAGCCCCAAACTTGGACCCATTGGGATCTAATGGACCCGAAACTCGGACTTTTAAATTCGATAGATCATTTTCTCCCGTCGATGCTTGTTCATCTTCTTCACCAGCGAAGACAAACGAGTCTTGACGGTTCCTGCTGCCCAGATGCAAGTTGGAGTTTACATTTTGCTGCCAAGTTGCTTCGGTACCCAAGTTTTGTGTAGGAAGCTGGGCTGCCTCCGCTGGCTGAGGTTTTGCTGTGTAACCAGTGATGAAATCTACGCTGTTTACTTTACTGTGGTCTACACTGCCAGTTCCCGATGAAGGTTGCGTTGCTTCAGGCTCAGACTGAAGCGGCAGGTTTTCATAAGTAAACGGGTGTGATAGCTCGAATACAGAGTCAGGTGCTCCCTCGTCTTTCTTTTTCTGAAGGACGATTGGCTCTTCCTTGTTCACAAATTTCTCTGAATTCAAACTATTTTGGTTGTCTTGGTCAAATGAAGATCTAGGAAATAGATACTCATCAATTTGCTCATTCGAGTGATCATCATTGAACAGCTGCCCAGGCAAAAATTCAGGAATTTCTGTAATTATGTCTACTCCTGCTTCTGATGAGTCTACAGTCGAGGTATATGTCGTCAGTTCTACTTCATTGTCTGGTAAAGAGAATGTAAGAATCGAGGGTCTACTTAATTCAAGGTCTGGAATTTTTTCAACTTGAACCTGTGTCACCTCCTGCGGTACATTTTCAAACAAGTTCAAAGACGTAGATTTACTATCAGGGATAGACTTTCCATCCAATTTGTTCTTCAACTCAGAATAATCTTTCAGGTGTTGTAGGATAGAAGTGAAAAATATTTGGTCGGATATAGGGAGTTTTTCAGTCATTTTTTCGATGTAGCCGTATTTATCATCACTCTTTGCTTCTAACGGATCGGTTTTAAATTGACCGATTTTTTGATTTTGACGCTGGTTACAAGAGCAATCTGCGTCATGAAGCAAAGTCTCCAGTGGTTTTTGATGTGCTCGATTATTTGAGCTAAAATCAGAGGGAGTAAGCTTAGAGTATGGATAAAATTTCACTTCCTGAGTGTTTTTTGTATGACTCGTGACAGCGTGTTGAGTTCTCTGGAAATTGGTGATTCCTGAACTGGGAAATACCCCTGGAATAAAAAATGGCCACGGAGAGGGAGTCGAATAATTCCGTGAAAGAGCACTGGTAGTTATGACCGTCGGTGGGTGAGCAACAGACTCATGTGCTTCTTGTGGAAAATAGAAAACAGGGAAAATTACATTTGAGTAGCCCGACTGAACGCCAAAAGCGGAAGGCAATGACCCTACGTTATTATATTGATCATCTTCAGGAACCACAAGATATGGCAAATTATTTGGACTGAGCCCGACGATGTTTTGCGGATAACCATGATATCGAGTTAGTTGAATTTTGCTATTGTGAGTGTTTTCAACGTCTTCAAGTGGTGTGACTTCTAAAGGCTGAACGAAAGGAGTCTCAGGATTTGATACGTCTGCATCATAAACTTTTGAGCTTTCGGAGAAAGGTTTCGGTCCAGAAGCTGTGAGTTTTCCTTGATGAGTGTTGAATGTTTCATTTCCGTCCACAACGTGTGCTCTGTCTTTATCTTGAACATTCACAAGTTTGTCGTCGTGAGGGAGATTCTCATTACTGTGATACTTGGCATCCAGATCACCTGGGACATACAGGCAAGAGTGAGGACGATGTTCTTGATTTTTATTAAGTCCAGTGTCAAACGTATCTGTAGCAACGTGAGTAGTAGAAGTGCCTTCTACTTTCGTGTTCAATTGAAGGAAAGCATCATGCTCCTGAATATCTGGAGTATCAGCAAGCCCATTTGAAAGTTGAATAGATGGAGAAACATCTGCACCATTCAGCTTCTGAAGTGATACTTTGACAGCTGAAGTTGTTTGACCTGAATGACTAGTTAACCCTTCATTGTATTTAGCTGGGAAAGCTGTCAACGCAATTTTTGCTTCAGTTTTTGTTTGCACTCTTTCTGGGGCCAAATTTTCTCCAGCTTTGAAATTATATCCAACCTCGGTAGTGAAGACATCTGCAAGCATCGTGTCACCAACTGACTGAACGTAGGAGACATGGTTGTCTGGGTTGGAACTGCCACGGATATCGTGATTGAGCTGCTGCTCAGTTAACGAAGAAACATGAGGTACCAGCGAATCAGTGTTATCTGGGTGAGTCGAGAAAATATGAGAGGAAATGGACTGAGGTTGATCGTTTGATGCTGGTTGTAGATTAAAGGTTGGCTCTTGGGTTAGGAATGGTTGCTGGACTGGTTGTAACGGTATTTGAGCTTGGTGCGGCAGCTGAGGTTGAAATGCAGGTTGAGGCTGGAAATTGTCATCTAACTGGGCAAGTTTTTCAGGTGGGAAAGACTCGTGGAGTTGAGAACTTTGATGAGACTGAATAGGTAGTTGAGCCTGGAAAGTTTGTTGATACTGAATTGGGTGATGCTGAAGCGACTGCTGGAACTGGAACGGTTGTTGAGGCAAGAATGGCCGAGATTGGAATGGTTGGAGAGGCTTGAAAAGTTTTTGGTCCTGAGGACGTTGATGAAGATGGTGGGGATTGAATTGAGGCAAAAGTACATCCTGAGGCTGAGCCGGTACTAGAACATCAGGAAGCTGAGGTTCCTGGGGTTCAAGAGGTTGCACAGACTGAAAAGTTTGTTGAGGCTGAATGGCTTCCTGAAGATGGGTGGGTTGCCGAGGCTGAAAGGGTATCTGAGGTTGGATAGGTTGTTGAGGTTGGATAGATTGTTGAGGCTGAATGGATTGTTGTGGTTGTTCAGGTTCTTGAGATTGGATGGGTTGTTGACGTTGGATAGGTTGCTGAAGCTGTGTGGGTTGTTGAGGCTGGATGCGTTGCTGAGACCCAATGGATTGTTGAGGCTGGATAGGTTGCTGAGGTTGGATAGGTTGCTGAGGTTGGATAGGTTGCTGAGGTTGGATTGCTTGCTGAGGCTGTATGAGTTGCTGAGGCTGTATGAGCTGCTGAGGCTGGATGGATTGTTGAAGCTGAATGGGTTGCTGAAGCTGGATGGGTTGCTGAGGCTGGATGGATTGTTGAACCTGGATGGGTTGCTGAGGCTGGATGGGCTGCTGAGGCTGGATGGATTGTTGAGGCTGTGTGGGTTGCTGAGGCTGGATGTGTTGCTGAGATTGGATGGGTTGCTGAGG
>VCRD01000242.1:567781-581603 GCA_006783055.1 Trinorchestia longiramus
TGTGTGGGTTGTTGAGGTTGTGTGAGTTGCTGAGGCTGTGCGGGTTGCGGAGGCTGTATGGGTTGCTGAGGCGGTGTGGGTTGTTGAGGTTGAATGGGTTGCTGAGGCGGTGTGGGTTGTTGAGGTTGAATGGGTTGCTGAGGATGTAGCTGTGCTAGAGGCCTGCCTAACTCCTGTTGATGCTGAGGGATGCGGTGGTACAGTATCGGTTGAGGTTCTAATCTACCTTGTTGCTCTACTGGAACATTCTTCTGATTCTCTATTTTTAATTTGTTGTTTTCTTCACTTCCCTCGAGGTCTTGTTCCAGAGAAAACTGTTGTAGGGTTGTGTCTTTTCGGCTCCCATCATTCTGTTTCAATCGGATGGCAGTATTTTTTAGGCCACTGTTTATTTGCTCCCCACTTCCCGAGCTAATAGCCACAGACAAAAGACCCTCTGTGTTGACAGGCTTTTCTGAAATTTGAGTTGAAATAGGTTTCAGATTTTCCAATGAGGGTCTGGGGTAAATTTGTTGAGGCTGTATGTGATTGGGATATGACAGTAATTGCTGCTCGTGAAGATTCTGTTGCTGGTGTAGCTGGCTTTGCTGGTTTGTTTGATGAAGCTTCAGTAACTGTTCCAGTTGTTTCCTCTGATGATACTGCTGAGCTTCTATACTTGTCTTGTACGTGTCTCTGAATCTCTCCCTTAGAATTTGTGAAGGGGTTCTTGGGCCACCTTGCCGGTTCTGAAACGGGATATTATGACGTACATTAAAGGCCATTATTTTAATACTCGTATCTTTATTCGCACCACTATCACATGATCACAGTTACAAGCGATTTCTTTGTTTCGATTCATTCATCCTAAACCTAATATAGGTAGTAGATAAGCGTTAGTGGTTGTCATACTAATGGGATGTGCAACAGGCTAGGGGTATACTTATTTAGAAAAAATAGAATGAATATCGCCATTGTAAATTAATAGTAGTAAGTCTTGGCTAAATGAATGCTGGAGCAGATCAATAGCAGAGCTGATCACATCTGGAAATTCTAGCCGCACTCAAAGACATTTAATGAAAAAACTCATGTTAATAAACTTAGTTCTATAAGTAATTGACAGGGAACGTAGTAGCAAATAAAGTAGCGGTAGTAGCAAATAAACAGAAGTACTTACTAAATTACTGCGATCTCCAAGAATGGCTTGTGGACGAAGAAGGGTTTCCTGAGGGCGAATTTGACTTCCGCTGACCGGCGAATTTCCTGCATTCCACCTCTGCTTCTGCTCTGCGTGTGACGCTCCAGCAACGATAACTCTTTGCCCGGCATTTCCAATAGCTTGAGTCTGATCAAAAGGCAAAAAATCAGTAGTATCCACTTGCTGCTTCACGACGTAACTGTCGGACGCCTCCTGCTTAATGACATCATCACCAGGACGAAGTGTTGAGGAGGGACCACGAGGGTTGGCGTTGGTCCTCGTGTCCGTGTTCAGCTTACTGCCCTCAGGAGGACTTGTTTCGTACACGCGCGCTCTGTAGCCATCCTTACCTGCCGTGTACCTGCAGAGGTTACAAAGTGCATGTCAGGTCCGAGATCTTTGGTACAATGAAATTATTAAATGACTTGACGTTTGGGTCGTCTTATCCCATCCAAGTCAAGTCTTACACTCAAAATGTTAGGTTGTGCTAACGGCAGAAAGAGAATAATTGGATCCGTTACAGCTGGACGGAAGATAAATGATTAGGAATATTTAGATTTCTTACTCAGAGCTTTTTAACAATACTGAGGTCCATATAATACTTTAATACTTTGAAAACATAATTTAGTGCAATAATTTTTAGGTATCTCACGCTCGCCAGTTATCATGGTTCATTAGTGCTAGTATGTTTGAAATCGTAATATACTATTTTCGAGTCCTTCGTTTTCTGAAATTTAGTCCTATATAGTGTATTTATTGTAAATGAGACGAGGGAATTTTTATGCAAAACAATAGTATTGGGATATAGATTTCTTCAGTGAAGTTCTATTGTACTATAAAGAAGTGCGGAAGCGTCAATGGTTCCGAATTTGCAACTCACATTTGGTCAATAAAGTTAAGTGCTAGCGAATTACTATGTAATTTATTGTTTTGAAAGTGAGGTCAACGTCACAATATTTCATTGTTGTAAACAGGTTCAAGGGAAAAAATGTTTAATTTTTGTGAAACAGTTCAACGATGAATGTTTTTTAATCGCTTGACACTTCTAATAATTTTGGGTTCATTACATATATTTCTTCATTGGAAGAGTATACAATGTAGCTCCAGTATACAGGAGCGACATTGCGGTCTAGAGTCAAGAGAGCGGCAATACTGACAGTTGTCTGGAGCGAGAATTATGTTTGGTGCAGCTCAAACTTGTCTATCAATACGAGCATTTCATCTTATTTTGCGATAGATTTTCTTGTTTCAAGTGCTGTGCTGCTGGTGCTGTGCATGCGGGCACTCATCCTAAATGCATGCAACCACACTGTTCACAGTCAGTCAGAGTGCATGCAGTCACTCACTTGACGGTCATGTAGACACCATCTGAGCGGAGGTAGGAGTAGGAGCCGACCAGGGGGCCTGTGTTGGGCTGGTGCTCTGTGCGGTGGTGGTACACGCCCTCGCCAGGATCCTCCACGCTGAACCCAAACTGGTATGGCATCTGCGGGGTAACTTGCGGCTCAATACCTGCTCGGTGTAGTACTGACGTGAATACAGTGAGTACTTGGTGTGAGTACTGGTATGAGTACGGGAGTATTTGGTGTGAGTACTGGCGTTAATACGGGAGTTTTTGGTGTCAGTACTGGCGTGAATACGGGAGTATTTGCTGTGAGTACTGGCGTGAATACGGAAGTATTTGGTGTGAGTACTGGCGTGAATACGGAAGTATTTGGTGTGAGTACTGGCATGAATACGGAAGTATTTGGTGTGAGTACTTGCGTGAATACCGAGCGTATATGGACTGGCTCGGATTCTCTACACTGAACCTGAACTGACACGACATTTCCATAATATTAAGTGATGAAAACTTGCTCGGTGTGAGTTCATGTCAGGAGTCACGGTACTTTCTGTACTGCATGAAAACTAAGAAATTCTTACTCAGCGTTAGGATTTCAAGCTTTTGTTTGCATTACGGAGAAAGTCTTTGATTTAATCGAAATTACTGATCCAACCTGAAATTGAGTTTTTTTGGGGGCTCGTAAGGCAACAACTTTTGTGTATGGAAATGAATTTTTTTAAGCTAATGTAGAATTTTTAATAGGGGTTGTGAATACGTTAAAAAGCTCTGTGCATATTATTTGAAGTAAAAAAGCTCTGCGCATGTTATTCGAAATTTTATCTACTACTTAGTACAATTTGTTAGACATGCTGTTTTTTTGGAAATTTTACGTTCTGGAGCACTGTTTTACTGCATGGATTTGGATAAGGCCTCAGCAGGTGTAAGAACCAAGAAGCTTCTTAACACAACATATTAAAAACATAGATACTCTTTCCTAATGCTGTAATTCCTTCCTGAGCTATAGGTGTTCATTATATATTTTATCCACTTAACATGCATATTTATAAGCTACAGCCACTGCGCTAGTGAATTCACAAAGCTTAAGTCTTTCGATTATGAAATTATGACAGGAGAACTTTTGAGACAGGGAAATTCTCCTGTCAGACAGGGAAAAACCGAGCAGGGAAAACCCGAGCTGGCTTGTTGCTACAGGCCTAATTGCTGCCATTGTTAGCAGGTAAATGATTAAATAACTTTAGGAGAATGGGGGCTGTACCATAGAAAAATTAATTTAAATTTTCACTGCAGCACTAGAAACTAATTTCTGAAAATTTGCTGACAATATTTGCTCCTTAATGCCATAAAAAAGTTATAAAATGATCCACGTATGATACTATAAAACATGCAAATGCGGTTTATGGTCTACTCTTATATTTTCCTACGTGCGTGGAGGTTGCAGTATAAAAACAGAAAATTTTGTGTTCTTTGCTCTCAATGTTTCGTTATTATGTATAAGTGGAGCACCTAGTCTCTACTGGTGTCTCGCTCACTCTGTTGAATTGTTGAGCCACGCAGAGTAGTGGAAGCTAGCGTTGCATAGGTCTGTCCCTCAGTCAGCTCATTGCGCCATGATCTGCTGTAAGTCTTGCTAGGAAGTCAGTATGTGTGTTTCAGAATAGGCTAATTATTTCTTGTAGCTAATCCGGTACTTGTCTACGCAAACAGGAATTGGGTGATATTAACAGGTGACAAAGCCAAAGAAATTAAGAGAACTTATTTGAGTGCCTATTGGATACCCCTCATTATTAAAATTACGTGGATGACTACTTCTAGTACATTTGGCGTGAGGTACATTTGAGCAAAATAACTTGCATTAATTTAGGTTCCTCTTACCACCATCATTTTGTTCATATTGGGCTTATTCGTGTCTATGGCGCGAGGTGCTCCCCTCCGTCTGCTTGCAGGCCTCACAGCGTGCGTGCTGCTCCTAGGAATGTCATCTTGTAGTTCAGCGTCATTTCTTTTTGGTGTTGAAGAAACATCTTCGTTAGATGTTGAAGAATGATCATTGGAAAGCTCTGGTTCTCCATCAACCTCGTCAGTCTCTCGTGCATCTCCGTGAGAATGTTGTTGCTGGACTGGCCTGGATTTGCCCTCTTGTTGTCTGGGCTGTGTAGTCGATATAAGCGCCAGGTTATCTGGTAATCCGACATTTCTTCTACCTTGTTCGTCTGAAGTCAGACTATTGGGACTCGATGCAAATATTCCTGAGATTGATGAACCAGCAGATACTTCATCTGAACTTATCTCATCCGGTGATTCTACTAGCGTGCCCTGCTTCGCTTCACTGCCCGCATTGGAATTGGGATCTTGGTCTTGATGGCGAGCGATGGCGGATGACTGAGCTAAGGTCCATCCCGTAGTGAGGAGAGCTAAGATCAGTAAGTTTTGTTTCTGAAACGACGAATGTACCAACATTAGAAGACGGTGTAGAAATTCAATTTAAAAATGTAGAGTAGGTAGTTATTTTACGCTTTATATGCATAAATATAGAGAAATGTCCGTAAATGGATCAATAATTATCGCTATTAGCTATTTTATGAAAAGGTTACGGCAATAAATGGCGAAAGTAATTACCAAAGCTCAACCACATCTCGCTCTCAATATTTGGAATAGAAGAGATTTGAAGAAACCTCAACTCTGCGTAAGTATTAATCCTGCGTATCCACATACATATGTTAACTGTTTTATCGTTTTTTACGGTACATACATGAAATTTTTTAAAGAATGTGGCTTCATTAAAATGCAATAACACAAAAAAGTAAACAGTTTTTCTCTAGGCATTTGGAATTAATCCAATATAAACAACGACTCTCCTGCGCACTGTGCCTTGTCTAAAACAGCTACAGATAATTATATTATTATTGAAATCGAACTGCTTCTTGATCAACTTAACTTTAGCCAAACGGAAACGAATTGTTGGTCAGTTATGATAAATTGTATTGTTTCTATCATAATTTTGGGGTCAGAGTATTTAATCAACAGTAACTGAAAACCGACTACATTTGTGTTTCACATCTGCTTCACTTTTGTGACATAGTTTTCTTCAGTTGAAAACAAGTAGACTTGCACTTCAGGTACACATTAAATATGTCACAAATTCTTGACCACCATAAAGCTTGAAAGTTTAAATACGGATAAGAGAACATAAAATTCAGTAGAAATTTTTAAGATTTTTTTCTTTTCTTTTGCAAGGCAATTAGCTATGCTGCCAGATACCTTCTGGCTGTTTGCACACTTACTTGCGATGTCAGAACATTTTAAATTGATTAAAAATATAGGCAGATCAATTTCTTCCGTATTAGCTGGAATAAATGAAGAGTCATCGAATAATTTACAGGGCCGAGCAAAATATTATCAGGTAGTATTTTTAAATACGCTTTAATTTATATACATTTTTATTTCAACGATTTGTGAGTACTTTTTTCTCGGCGTTGTGAAACCTGAGTCTGAAGATGTCAGTGAAAATTTTTTCGTGAATTTGGCTCTAAATAAAACGCTCATACGAGGTGATTTGAAGGGACACAGACGCCTTACTGCGTCTACCTACAAGGGTTACTCCGGAAAATGTCACAGCCTCCTTTTATTTTTCTTTAACGAGACTGTGGCTCAGTCACTTCCTTGAACTAACAAATGAAAGAATTCAGACTTAACAGCTTTCTTCAAATTCAAACACGACACAACTTGGCATTTCTCTTTAAATCAAGAGAGTAAAAGTATGTATGTAAAAAAATTCATTTTCACTCTCAGGTTCCTTACGCCAAGTCATTCGACATGTCATGCCAGACCGACTCAGACATCATTGCCGCGTTAACATTGATATTTTCTGGTAAAAAAAACTGGAGAATTATGTGTTTTCTAATTTTAGGTTCATGGATTCCCATTAAGGAACTCGTGAATATGATCTCGGGTTGGACTCGTTCTGAGTGAAAGATTTGCGATCTTTGTTACTAAGTTAATTTTCTGAATATTACGTGCATGTAAAACGATTAAAAGTAGTTATAATTTTCCCACCCCAGATGACGTACATCTAAAGTAATAGCCACAAAAATGTTTTCACCAGGCACCGTCTTCTCAGATTGTGTTCTTCTAAGTGAACTTTATGTTCTCAGAGCGTAATAACCTCACGTTAACTTTAACTTAGTTCATTTCAAGTGAATATGAATCACATTTGTCAATTGCTATTCGTTTATTTCAAGTAAATGCGAATCATATATGTCAATTTAATGTAATTGATGAGCTTTCATTTTCTTAAGAAAATTTTTTCAAACGTGCGCATCTGTAATGTGGTCGAAAATGTTCAACAAGTGTTATGAATTACTTTATGAGTGATGCAAATGTGCTTAAAACCCGTCCCATTCGATAATATTGAAGAAGTCTTGCGGTGCTCGATGTGAGAACTCGGAGGTTGAGTGCCAGTGATGTAGACGGGGTGCCTGAAGCCCTTACTTCCGACCAGTGAATATCAACGTATTTCACAGCATCATATGAAGCTAATTCAAGCTCGGTCACGGTTGTAAAGCGCCGTTCAAAGCAAATTGCTAAGAATTACCACGAGCATTTTACCTTCCTTAAAAAAATACTTTCTCGCTGCGAGGACTTGTTTAATGTGAGCTTAGTATCATATATGTCCACTCACCCTCACCCTACATGACTCACCCTCACCCTACATGACTCACTCTCACCCTACATGAGTCACCCTCACCCTACATGACTCACCCTTATACTACATGACTCACCCTCACCCTACATGACTCACCCTTATCCTACATGACTCACCCTTACCCTACATGACTCACCCTCATCCTACATGAGTCACCCTCACCCTACATGAGTCACCCTTATCCAACATGCCTCACCCTACATGACTCACCCTCACCCTACATGACTCACCCTCACCCTACATGACTCACCGAAGCCATGCTCGACGGTGAGCAGATGGGACCTGGTCTGTGTGGATGGGCTCTCCAGCGCCTGGAAATGCCAGTCACATTTGAGGGACTCGTAACCTTTCAGAGGAAAAGCTAGCAGGAAATCTCTCCAATGAGTCACACACGGAAAATACTTGATCCTAACGACCAATATGTACATATGTATGTGTGTTTGTGTGAATGAATATGTATAATATATATTAGACTATACAAAAAAGATACGGGGTAAATAATAAAGTGTATTAAAGTATATTATATTGTGTTATGTAATACATTTCATGTATAACCTTCCGCTGTAATAGTTACAAAGAATGTATAGGTTGTAAAAATGTATAAAGCTTAAAATGTTGAAATTAAAAGCCCCTTGTATGAATATGAATAATCCATTAGTTACGCCTAACATCATATAAGAAACTAACAGAATTTCGTCCGAAGAATGCATTTCCATACATTTCTAAGTTTGCTACAGGGAAAGTTTCAACACAATGCCGACCACAAATTTTCATACAACTGATCTTCTATGGTCTTATGTAATGAAAATGTAACCTTCTTTTGCATGTTTTGAATTTTTCATCTACAGTGGTTAAAAAAACAAAGACATAGTGACATTTTCTAACAAAATGAAACACAACAAAAACAAAATCTTGAACACTTGGTAAAAACGCGAAATAAAAAATTCTCAATCGTGTAATTTCAAATGTGTATTTCATTTGAACAGAAAATACTATTCTTCTGTAACGAATATAATGTCACGCTTATTTTCATTCGTTCAGTACAGTTACGAAAAAATTCGAAATTTAAAAATCGTGCAATTGTATTATAATAGTTGTAGGGTTTCTCACCTGTGTTGCGTAAACAAACCTAAGCGATGGACTCACAGAATCGCAGAATCCCTATCGCTTGTTCTTAACTCAAAAAAGCCTTCATTCATTTGGTGGAATCAAGAGAAATTTTTTTTTCATTAACTATTCTTACCAATTACTATTATATGTACATTTCAACATTCTTGAGTATTAAAATTTCCAAATGATTCAAAAATACTTTTGAGATTGAGTCTCTGGAAGGAGGCATTTATTTGAATATACCAGAATCGTAAATTTAATTTGTATAGAAACATAATAGGTTTTAAATTTGTCCTGAATATTACCTCACGGAAAAAAATAGTGTGATCAGGTTTTATTTAGTTGTAGCGAAGTTCTTTCACTTGATACGAGAATGTTGGTTACTTTTCAGGTATTAATCGGGGACATGAGTAAACACATACACGAATATTTGGTCAATAAAAATCACTGCTCATGCCTACTATATTGTCCTATAACTCACTGCAGTAAGCGCTGTATCGCTGATGCTAACTGGATGGTCGAGTCAAGGGGCAGTCGGCGGAGATGGACCACGGCTACAAACTTTCTCCCTCGCGGGTTGAGAGCGACTGATCAGCAAGCCGCTTTGCTGCTGCGGTAATATACTCGAGCTGAGCGGGTTGTCTGCTAGAGTATGACAAGTTCTCTATCGGCTTACACAAATTATTTGTGTTTAGTATGTGCGAACATTCTTACTTCTAAAGTTACTCGTCAACATGAATAGGCGTGATGCAGCTCGAAGTCTTTATTAACAATAAGACGTCCTTTTTGGGAGAATTCATAAACGTCCTGGCAAGTGAAATACTTTCAGCAACCTATAGTGTTATATGATCTCTGGAAACGTCTGACAAGACCATGGAAGGCAAGTCGGCAGCCGGTGCGCTGATGCTGGAGGTCCAAATGTGGTATTCCTAAGCCTTTGCTAGAGCATCTGGAGACGCAACTGACCTGCGCGCTGATCATTTGAAGTTCATGCCTAATAAAACATTTCCAAGCTTAGCGATGGGATAATTCATTCGTAGCGAATCACACAAAGTATTCTTTCAAGCAGATTTGTAGCCGCTACATTTCTATAGCATACTGTACACGAGACCGTACTCGAGTAAATACAGCTACTGCTCAGTGCTTGGCATGGTCATTACAGAGTTATTTCGATAGTTTGATTAAAATAGGTAATTTTCTAATTTTTTTCCTCTTATCCACTAAGAAGTAATTCTTTCTTTTTTAAATTAGGTTCAGGCCAGTACTTTGTGCTGTTTTAAAACTGGACAATTTCATTGTACAGTTACAACGCTTAGCAGTAGGAAACGTGATTTTGAAAGGTATCGAATGTTTTTCGAAGTTGTCGTTCTGAAGCAGCGTTTGTCTACTGGGGTCATCAACCAAGGGAGTTCACCGAAAGGCTACGAGCGGACGCCGAAAAACTACGAATACTTAACTTATTTAAGGGCAGGGGGTCACGAGCGATGAGTGACTCGGTGTAGGGGTGGCACGGGGCATCAAAGGTTGAGAAATGATGCTCTATAGTAGCATCCCATGAATGAAGAATACTCTTATTTTTGGAATGATATTACAAGCCAACTATTCTCCAAAGACAAAAAACCTTTTACATTAAAGACTACTTGCCATTTTTTAGCCTCAGATCCTTCCCCATTTGTCAGTGCTATAATCAGCAGAATAAGTTTAGAGAGCGAACACGAGAACGACTCTAATTTCACTTTCTGGGCGAATAGAATTGGGCAGTCCAGTAAACTTAAGCAACTTATTTCTTTAATAAATGCTTAAAGTAAGCTTTCGACCTTGTTTACACCACGCTTCCCTAGAGGAGGACTGCTTAACATACTTGTTCGGCACTAAATTCCTAAGCTCAGCTTCGGTAAAGGCTCTGGGTGTTCAGGCCGATGACAGTCCGTGCATGATTTGGCATTCAGCGATCAGGGCTTGTCCTTTAATATGGGGTCGTGAAAACGAGGAGCGAATAAAAACATCAAGCCAAGCCTTTGTCATGGTAGAGTTAGTTCTCTTAATTGCTGAAAGAGAGTAGAACTTCGTGTGAGGCTTA
The DNA here is from genome assembly GCA_006783055.1 of Trinorchestia longiramus. Taxonomy (NCBI): domain Eukaryota; kingdom Metazoa; phylum Arthropoda; class Malacostraca; order Amphipoda; family Talitridae; genus Trinorchestia; species Trinorchestia longiramus. The sequence goes on from VCRD01000242.1 coordinate 578,196, forward strand.
GGTTCAAAGTTATTTTTAAACAAGGAAACGCGTCTGTGCAGTGACAGCACTACACCATGTGAGCATTTGGATGTTTGCCACACGTATGAACCTTGATGGAAAGTTCCTTGGAGGATTCATGTAAAAAAAGATGTATTGTTATCTTGCGTTGAAGTGTTTAAAACACAATGAGTTTTGGCCTTTTTTTGAACTGGTTTTAAATAATATGGAGTCAAAACGCATTATTTCAAATTACTAATAATTAAATGTTCAAGTATCTGTTCATAATTTTTAAATTTTTCTTATTTAAATGGCTGAATATCTTGATCCTGTTACAGCAATACGTGGATTAGTCAATACAATAAGTTATTTACTCACCAAAGGCAACTTTCCTTGTTTTTTGGTCAAAACCAATATTTATTCGATTTCGTAGTGCAATATCTAATTGAAAAACTGAAAAATGATTGAAATCCTATGCGAATATAGGCAGACAATAGGCATAGATGTACACGCCATTGTAACCAGGCGACACGACCTTTGTTCCTCACAACCGCCTTGCATTTTTTCGTACCTCACAGCGCTCGAGCTGACGATGACGCCATCCTCTGAATTTCTGGTATGACGGAACGAGCTTTCTGAGTTCATCGTTCTGGGCAGTGAAGGCAGCATGACTGGACAAAATCTTCGTTTATTTTCAGAGGAAAATCTCGAAAAACTTTTGCCTTGCGTACATGTACTTCAATGACGTGAGTCAGGCAAAATATTTTTGCTTGGCTTACATGTACGTGAGTGACTTGAGACAAACTAACACATCGAGAGGTATTTATTATGTTATTAGACAGTCCCCGTGGAAATTCCACGATTTAGATGTTACTAATTTGAAATTAGTATAAAGACTAGTGTACCCAGCCGTCAGAAATGATGGCAGGGATTTCGTGATAATATGATACTTCAGTAGTGCTAGCAATTGAACAACGATTCCAACAATTTCAATTCTTCTCCTTCCGAAGTCTTCTCGAAACATGTTAGCTGTCCTTTCCACAAACCTTTCTCTTTCAATTCTTCTTTTTTCATTCAAGTCTTCTTGTGACATGGTGGCTGTCCTTTCCGCAAATCTTTCCCTTTCTAATTTTTTCCTTTCTTCTACTTTTTCCTGTAACATTGCAGCGCATACTTCGGTTTTTCTTGCACTATCCATCTTTCTCTCTTCACTGCTTTCTTTCGACGAAGTTTGCCTTTTTAGACTCTCCTTATTTCACGATCACGGTCCATCCTTGCTTTGCGTTCTTGGTAAGTTTTTTGAGAGATAACTCTCTTTTTGAGCTTAACATCCATGGCTCGAACACTGGCCGTATCACTGGTACTTTGCTAAGATCTTTGCCTTCTTTTCCTCTTGTGTGCTAGTCTGCGTTTCCTTCCTTCTGGTGTTTCTTCCACTGTCCTTATGAATTTTTCAGATTCAATTTGTATCCAAAAACATACTTTTAGATAATGCGCTATAGCCCCGTTCTACGATATTAAAGCTGTTCAGGACCATCTTGCCGTTGAGAAAAGTTATATTGTTTATCATTTTAAGCTGCCACAAGTAATTAATGACTTCTTTATGAGAAAAGCTTTCTTTCAGCAAATTGCTAAGACAGAAGAGCAAGTGGAGCTCCTGGCACCTCCTGGCAAAAAATATCTGAAATAGCTTATGGACGACAGGGTCGAAAACTCAATCAAAGATACAGTAATTCATGTTCCACGTTCAAAAGAGGTATGTTATCAAATCAAATAGAACTGAGCAACTTTTCAAAGCGAAGCAGTTTTTTTAGAGACTCTGCGTTTCCGTTGGATGAAACAGTCGATGTAAAGGTGCTGCTCCAATAGCATAGTTTGAAGTACAAACATGCAGTCATTAAGTAGAAGAAGAATGTATCTATGCTACCTTTTAAACGAATGTTCCCCCCATCTTGCAAGGAAACAAAAAATTCTAATGACCCAGCACTGGGTTCCGTATCATGACTACCTGCAGTGACCCAACCCGGGGCTTCTACTCTGAATATTTGGCCTCTACGCCGCGCGAAGTTTCAACTGCTACGAAGAAATTCAGCTAGAAAAATATGCAAAATAACTTATGTACGACAGGATCAAAAATTCTAACGCAGTATTTCAACTTTCGAGTATATATTCCAGAAACTATATTTGCCATCATAATTGAGGGATGAAATTTCATAGTATTTGATCTTGTTATTCAGTAGACGAATTTTCTCCTATCTTAACACGTTGAGTGCGATTGTCTAGCCGGTGCAAATCTTTACTTTGTACACACAGTCACTAGAAAGCTTTGAAAAAATTACAGAACCTAACCTGAGCGACCCACCGGTGGGTCGTATCGCACTTAACGTGTTAATTCGTTGGAGCGTCACAGAGAGACGGACCAAGCAAGCAAGCAAACAACAAACTGTGTTTTATTATATAGTGGGATGAATGCATTAAAAATTTACGAATTACTGTGTTTGAAATGAATACTTTGTATTAATTTCATTCAGAACTACTTTTCTGCATCTTATCTATCGATAACATGGCCCAGATAGTACTCGTTGATATTCCTTGGTATAAAAGTGATAAAATTAAGGATCTTTGAAATAAAATATATTTTCCAGTTTTACCCATGAATATTTTCCATCAATATATACAGAACTTTCATTGTACATCTTATCTACCGATAACGTGGCCGTGTAAGAAATAAAAGCTGATAAAAGAAAAAATTGAGTATTTTATAGTGATCCGGTGCCTTTGGTATCCACAATACAATGCTTGTAAAACATGCATACCCGTTCTGATTTCAGTTCAATAATTTTTCTTCAGTAATAGATAGGAAGTAATGGGACGGACACACACAGAGAGACAGAGAGAGAGAGAGAGAGAAAGACAGAAATACATTGTCTATTGTATATGTAGAATATTCATGTCCACTCCTTGCTAAATTCTCAAAGAGTTGCAGCACATTTAATTAAAGACAATATCCAGCCATAAAAAAGTATAATAAATTAATAAAAATACATTGACATACTACCGTCAGCAATCAGCTTTTGCACGTATGCAGATAGCGGGAGTCTTACCTTCTAATTTAACCTTAATTTTGTTTCTGTTTTTTGTAGTGATCACTGGTAGTACAGTAGTGTGTCCTGTAGTGTTCACTGGTAGTACAGTAGTATGTCCTGTAGTGATCACTGGTAGTACAGTAGTGTGTCCTGTAGTGTTCACTGGTAGTACAGTAGTATGTCCTGTAGTGATCACTGGTAGTACAGTAGTGTGTCCTGTACTGTTCACTGGTAGTACAGTAGTGTGTCTTGTAGTGATCACTGGTAGTACAGTAGTGTGTCCTGTAGTGATCACTGGTAGTACAGTAGTGTGTCCTGTAGTGTTCACTGGTAGTACAGTAGT